>QYTT01079675.1:0-27017 GCA_006980735.1 Dasypogon diadema
CATTCTCATTGAGAAAGTTATCAAGGCGATTCCCTGCTAGCACAAAGCACAAGACGTGAAAGGAAAATCTTAAAATTGTGTCCTTTTAGCCGGTTGTATGGGTTTTCGGTTGAGTTGCGGTCGTTAAAAGAATCGTTTATAGCTCCGAATGGCATCAATTTGTGAACGTTTATAATCCGCTTTTCCCGATGAAATAATTTTTCTCTGTTGCAGTTTACGTGGGACACAGTGGAGTTTAATAAGTTTCCAAGTTTTCAATAAACTTTCTTTTGAAGGCATGGGATTTGGAAGATAAAGAGAAGGATTGGCGGCTGAAACTTTGAAACTGATGCTCTTTCAAGTGGTAATAGTTCTTCTTAACTGACTAAGCAGCGTAAGTGAGGAAGCAAGATCTTCGGAGTAATTCTGTAGAGATTACTACTTAAGGTTTGATGATCTAATAGGCTTTCTTCGTATACAAATGAACACAAGATCGGAGCGCTTGATGGACATAAACATTCCAAATTGAATTAAATTTTTGAACTGAAATTCACTTCAAAAAACACTTGAAAAATGCTTTTTTTCGTATTCGTGTTCTACAAGTCCCGCGGATTTTCTTGACGAAACAATTTTTAATAGCCAAGGTTGTAGATGCTGAATTAAGGGTGTCAATTATAGCAAATGAACCAACACTCTAGTTTTTTTTCTTATCTATAGATATCATAAATCCATTAACACAGACGTGAAAATTAAGGGATCCAAGTTATGTTCAGCCAAGTTCGAAGGCATTACAATCTAAATTTTTTTGTATAATTCTGAATCCTTTCAGTAATCCTCAAGATTTGGTAATTACTGCCATAATCGACCCGTTAAAATTCGTATTCCGAGGCACACACATGCATATATTGCAGCACTTAATGGCTTCTAAAGGATGTCCCAATAAGAGTGAAAAGTTTAATTTCCATATAAAATACAGTTTTTAAAAATTTCATGCCAAAAATTGTGGGTCACTTGCAATATTTGTCAGGTTCTATTTTCCCAATCTCCCCTTCCCTAATTTCCTTCTGCCTAAGTTGTGCTGTGTGCATCACAGAGTTATTCCCTGAGCTCAGGCAACACTTGAAAAAAAAACTTTTAGATACGTATTTATTTTATTAAGTTTGTCTTCATATTCTTGTACGTTCGAAAAAGATTTGTATCTGTACAATTTTTATTGGATATAATAAATAAATAACAAAAATAAAAATAAACTTAATAAGGGAGCTTATCTGCATTATCGCATAGAATATATAGTTCTCTTTTATTTGATACCACATACCTTCTCTAGTTGCTGAGATATTTGCCTTCTTACCTTTCAATCACGAGTGTTTGAAACACTCCCTCGCCTTGTAAGTATTACATTTTATTGTACTACTGCATCTCCCTTTCACTTGAGACCAAACACATATAACAGTATCTTGTCTAGTTCCCGAGATGTCAGTTCTTCCACCTTTCAACTGAATTTTTGAACATCTTCTCGCCCTGCAATTACTGTAGCTTACAGTATCGTATAGGGGTCATCTAGTCCTTTCTTTTGAGGCCCCACACGTACTATAATGTGTTAACTAGTTCTCAAGATGTCAGTTTTCATTGAATTGCACCTTTTAATACCCCTACCCTTTTAATGGAAAAGCGGAAAAACGTTTTGGACCGGGAATCTTCATGAGCGGACTTAAATATTGATCGGATTCAAATTTGATCGGACTCATTTCTGAGAGGACTCAAGTAAGTAAGTACATATACGGTATATATAAAAAGTACTTGGAACTGAGTCCTAACTACTATTAAAAAGTACTGAGCACTTTTTAAAGTACTTTTTCCCAATATTCGTATATTGAAGGTATTGAAAAAAAGAATATAGAGTTTATTGAGTATTAATATTAGATAAGCATAGGTACTTTCTGAAAACTGCGGTGAATTGAAAGGCTCGTACAGTTCGTACTTAAGTACTTTTTTGCTTAAGTCTTGCCCCTTGTCGCTAATTCAACAGTAAATGTCATTATTTCCTTTTTAGTTGACTGTTCCTAAGTTCAGAGCATTATGTTTGCAGGTGCAGCTGATGCAGGCAAAACAAACAAATAAGAACTGAAAAAGGCCCATAATTTCGCATAATGCCTTTTTTATATAATCTAAGGCTGTATGTGAATAATGAAGCATTTTTTCGTGAGCAAAGTAAGGGGGCTGAAAGGGGAGTTTAATTTAGTCAGAAAGAAGAAGATACTTTAACTGTCACTTTCAGTGGAAAATCGTGAGGAAGAGTGTGCTTCGTTAGCAAAAGTTATTAAAAGTGAGTAAATCGTATGAATTAAAATAATAAATGTGGTAAGAAAGAAAGTAAATTAATGTGTATAGTGAAATCAGAACAATAAAATGTGTATTGCATGATTTACCAAAATGTAGTGCCCCGGCAGTTGCCCGGAATATCCTTTCACAAGTAAGTTTACTCAAAATATTTGATAAGAAACCTGAAGTAAGTTTACGGTTAATTTGCATATTTTATATAGAATAAAATATATTTCTATTATTGCTTACATCCAGCTGTTCATACCATGAGAATAAAAAGTCAACTGAATTCTTGGAGACAACCAAGTAATTAAAAATCAAACATCCAAGTTATCAAATCGATTTGCGAGTGTTCGCAATTTTCAAATATATATCAATGAAACTATTCTATAATATTATAAGAGGTCAGCAGTAAAAGTGTACTAAAGTGGTAAATATTGCTACAAATCCTACTGATTATAAGAATATAAATACTAAAATTACTGCTATTTTTTTTCAAATAGAAAGGAATCCTTGTCTAAAAATCCTTCGCTGAAGGGGTGGTTCTGTTGTATTGCATATTATATTGAAATAATTAAATACTAACAAAAACAGACGTAAAATTGACATCGAAAATTTCCTCGCACGTGCATGAAAATGCAAATGAAATTGAACAAGTAAGATTTAAACAAACCGCATCAACAACCACGGCATCCCCATATTCCGGGTGGTGCACAGCCTAGTTCATCTCTTAATTAGTGAGGCCATCCCCGACTTGTTTTCACGGAGCTCCAATTCGACACGGCAGAATAACTTTATATGTCTGCCCGACCATCGAAAGGGCATAAATTGCCATCGATATGCGCACTTAATGTAACCACCTCCTCGGCAGCAGTAGGCAGTAGCACCAGCCATCCGAGCACCCATTTGGGTAATTAATAAATTCATATCTGGCCGCAGTCGCACAACAATAGCGGTAAATGGGCAAGTTATGCATATAAAAGCGAAATATGTTTCAGGAGGCAGACTGCCAGAACTTCGGCAATTTCGTTTGCGAAAGTTTCGGAAAACAATTCCTGATTATTCTGGGAAATAATTTCTGGGTTCTTCGTCTGGGGTGGAATACCGTTACAAAAGCAGAAGTCACCCTAACATCCCCAACACCAGGCTTGGTCTTTCTATTGTGAGGGGCGACACTGATTTTCTTGTTGATTTATGTCGAACTGATCTCCGGTTATCGGAGTTAATCCGGAAGATTGTCTCTGACTTAGTTTGGGCGAGGGAAATGAATTAATTTCGAAATTATTTTATTTATTTGCTGGAGAGAGCGTAAATATTTTCGTTTTCGGAACATGGACGGGGGGGTTCTTGGGATAATTTTTAGATGAAGCTTATGATTTACAGTTGGTATAATTAAGGAACACTAGCGGCATCTATACCAAATTTAATAAAAAAAATCAAGCGGAGTGTAACTGCGAATTTCCACTCAAAATAAATTAAGAATGCCTATCGAAATTAGAACATATTTTTGAAGTAGACGGAATTTAAGTACACTAGAGTAGGAGCATATTTAAAAAAAAAACTTTGGAGTTAACGACCTGGCCCTCCTTTCCGTGGCTCAATTATCATTGACAAAGAGCTGTTGATTTCGTTCATAAACTCAACGATGGTATCCTCCAGCCATTGGTTTAATTCAGGTTTTTCTCACCTGATTAGCTCCATATGGGGGATAGTGTGAATGACTGGAAGTTTGCGGATTCATCAAAATGCACCTGCCCTGCAACGAATGCACTTTTGGGTGAAACTCGGGCTTGCACTGTCGTCACAGCGACACTTGTTGGACACCATACTCGGTTGCCGTGTTCAGTTACAGCGAGCCGGAATGTGCACGCTTTGCAAAAATGGATGCAAACTGGATACTTCATGTTTTGGGTGTAGTTTCTATTTGTTGCTTGTTTACGGTTTTCACCTGAATCACATTCGCAGCAACTCCAAGGACGGTGCAAGAAGATTTTCTAGGAAGTTGTGTAAACACCTCCCGATTCCCCGGTCTCAGCATTTCACCCGGTTGTGTTCGAGATACGTTCTAGAGAGAAGTAGTTAAGCGGCGCAGTTACGCCGACCTCCGGGACTACTTAACTTAGGCGAAAAGTTGTCCTAATTATAGCCCTTGTAGCCCTCGCCAGGATGAATGGAAGTGTTGACTCATTGAATGCCTCATTAGCAGCGGATGTGTAATGAGAATTTATTGACTCTCGACCCTTCGCAGGCAAAGTTTCTTCACAAATTTGTGTGTCACTGGACGGTTTGTTTGTTATCACTATCGCAGTGAGGCTCCGCACGAGTCCCGCGTTCATCGCCGGGACATTAATCGATTTAGGAACACTCCACTAGACCCTCAAAAAGTCGTAAATTCCAAGTCCTCGATTAGCAGAGAGAAAGAGTTTGTTTATGAAGAGGATTTGGAAGGAAAAGAGGCCTTCAATAACTTTCTTTTGAGTGGCAAAAGTGCAAAGTAACTGAATGAGATTTTGTCGCCTCACCTCAGGTAAAGAACAGGCTAGAGCTGCTTTTCAATCCATATCACATTTATGAATTCGATTTTGTCTCAAAATTGCTCAGAGTAGCGAAATTGCTTTTAGACTTTTCTGAGAAAATGAGGCGAAAGAGAACAATAACAGTAGTGCAAGTATTGCCATTTGCCATCCCCGAGACGATCCCAGACTATTTTGTATGTTGCCCATTGTTCGATAAAACTCTTGATGCCATACAAGAGTTTTATAGCCCATTTACCCCCATACCCTTGGATTACATGCGATTTAATGAGCCCGTGTGACTTACCAGGACAGGGCTGCAGGCTTACTGGGCCGAACTTGCGTAAATTTGTGCCACTGGACTAATCCCTTAATTCCGTTAATGCTTGTCTGTGAAATTAACACCGTTGTGGACAAGCGTGGCAATGAGGGCGTCCTGCTTTTACTGTGGGACTTGAATCTGCTCCAAATGGACACAATGACGTCTGTGCACACAATTTTAGAACGCTTCAGTTTTATTTCTTCGTGATATAATCGCCTCAGCTCTCCGGGGGCACCTCATGATTTTTCAACAAGTTTAAGGAGCCCGTGTGAAGGGTCCGGATGCTCCTTATCTTATCCATCTCGGCTGTACATGGAGAAGGAGGAGATTCTCTTGTTCCGTAATTTTTGGCATCAGAACAACTTTCCAATCGATTGCATCGCGGCGATAGCTGCGGGGTTCCTTTTTATGGGAAGTGCGGCAATCTCAATGATCGCTTTCAAACGCTCTTCACACACGCCAGGATCTGGGAGAATATACGGAGGGCATAGACAACCACACAGTACGGTATTTGGTAAACTGGAGCAATTGCAGCCGATTTCGAATCGAAGGGGTTTATCTGCGTGGGGTGAAATGTAGTCAAATCAGATTATAAGAAATTGCAAAGGGGATGAAAATTGCCTTGTCTACCTATGCCAATCGGCACCTGCTCACCGCAAACAGCACAGAAATCTCAAGTGACCATAGTTGAAATGAGCTCTCAGTTGCATAATAAACTACCCCATAGAGCCGGCCTTCCCCTAACAAAAAAATCAGGGGACACTAAAAAGAGACAATCGCGTCTAATCGAAAGAATTTTTATTGCCAGGATGCGTCCTCCTCTTCCTTTTATCTTTTATAGTCCTCCAGTTGGCATTTACTGTTTATTTGCACACTACTCCACCTTCTTCAATAAAAATGAGAAAACTAGAAGATCTGTGAGTAGAGGAATCTACTCGTGGGGTTCTATACACGGGAGGGCGGATAACTGAAGGAAATCCAGTACACACTGAAAATTGTGTAAAAAAAACTCGAGAAACAACCTTAGGACTTCAATTTCCCTGTTCCTCCATTTTTAACCCGTCACTTTGAAAGAATTTAAAGCGGATATGATGGATAAGTGACAGCAAATAATCAAAGTTGGTAGCACTCTCGGATAGTAGAACTATGGAGAAAACACAATAAGTTCACAGACGTCCCTGTTATGCTTTAGGTAGTTTTATGATACCCAACTAAACGGGAAAGTCGCCTTATAGCTCGTTTGGTCCCGTCACTCGTCTCAAAGATTGCACGTGTCAACAATCCAGGAAAGTGTTAAAAATAAATCGGAAAAGGCGAAATCCTTTGAGTGGAAAACTTACACGGGTGATGCCTTTCACAGAAACTAAGCCAATTTGTCGTGATGCAAGACCTAACAGGATTTACAAGGGCTCCAAGTTCTTCCTATTTCGTCGTTCGTGTCAATCACTTCATTTGCCACATTGCCCTTCTCCTGTGCTACAGTCACTAGAGGCGGAGAGGGGTGTGAAAATTTTTAAAGAAAATACTTGGATATCTCGCCATTTTCCGGCAAGTCCAAAGTGCACAGACCACAGTACCACCCACACGTACCTTGCTCCAAGAAAAGAGTGGAAATCGATATTAGCCGGCCTCCTGAACATTTTTCTGCATGTCGTTGCAGAAATTTGCAAATTTTTTGATGAGTCTGATTTCGTCTGGCTCGGTGGTATCGATTCGTCCAACTTGTGAAATTCCGCCATCATCATCGGTCCTTGCCTTCTGCTCGATAGTCTCCGCACACACCTACCACTTATGGCTACGTTCAGTGTTCTTACATGGGGCAAAGTAAAAGTGTGATTGGTTCGGGAGCCGGTGCTTTGTTGTTGTCCCAATGGTGAATACCGTAAAATCCGAAGTCAGCGAGTTTCACAGATTTCCTTTCCTTGATTCCCATCGTGTCATTGTAGGGTACTGGAGCACGCTGGAAAACGCTGTGTCGGGTCTAAACGACGAGTTCAAGGTCCTTCCGCCCTGCCCCACCCCGTTTGATATAATAATGAAAGGAAAATTGAATTTCGTTGCAAATTGCAAGGACACAAGGTTTAGGTATACTGCAAGAGGTTTAGTCAAATTCTGAGATTCTTTAGCAATTTTCCACGACTTGGTAGCCTCAATTCCCGGCCAGGTAATAAAAGGGACGAAGTTGTGGTCCATAAATTTTCGAAATGGCTCCTCGGAAGAGCATCGAACCGGCGTCCTAACAGAACTTGTGACTTTTAGGGGCGCAGGTTAATTTAATTGGCGGCAATTCCGATTCTTTTCCGGCAATTGGATATGCCCCCTAGTCCAGCTCTCAATTCCTTTGTACCAGTTTTATGCGGCAGAAATTCCACTCCATAAAGCTCGACCAATGGTAGAACCCTTTCCGCAAACGAACTCTGCATTTCGTGGGCGCCTTTGATTTGCGAATTAAATTCTTCCTTCGAGGAAAACTTGCAATTCCCAAGAGAAGGGGTGTTCCGGCACGTACACTGGCCACGTCATATCATTTCAACAGCACAGGTCCGAGCCAATTTTTCGGTCAAAGTTTAAACACTTTGAAGCCGCATTAACACTGTTTACCCTTTGTAAAACCTCCGGGGGCTGCACGAACATGTTCCATGGAAGGGGTGAGAACATCAAACAATCTGTTTACCTTTGGTCGTGGCAACGAGGGCTTCTTCACGGACACGAACATTGGGAATTTTGCCTCGGACGTGTGTGGACATGTGAGTTTGGTCAGTGTAAAGTTTTTTCGCCCCCAAATCCACTACCCACAAGCTCACACACGAGACTCCGTTTTGTTTGGGATGAATTTTTATGAGGGACGTTTCCTTATCTCTGGGCAGTCAGTGGTCAGCTCCATGCTCGTCTCAAATTTATTCGATAAACATCAGACACTATTATTAGTGGGTGCTAACTCCAGAAGGATACCAATATGCCTGGCGGGATTACACTAGAAGATCTCTGTCTTCTCAGCAATTCGAAGCGGGCGGGGAGGGCTTCATAAATGGGTTATTCTCCAAATATGACCCTTGATGCTTCATAAAGATTTTTGGTGAAAAGATACTTTTCAGGGGGGGTTGGTGGATGCAGGATGAGTACACATATGCCATCCAATCACGGCCTTGGTGACAAGAAAAGGAGGCATCAATGCACTGCCGGCGTTAATTGAAACTAACTCGCGTGTAATTAATTAAAATTTTCAGGCTATAATTTGATATCGAGACAAATAAAACAAAATCTGATTCCCCCAGCTCGAATTTTCCATGGGCCAACGAAAGAAAAATCTCAGTGCGGCCAGCAGAGGAGCCGCGCCGAAAAATTGCTAAAGCCAGCAATATCTGCCAATCACGGAGCGCTCTAATTGCACTGGAAATTGCGAAACTGGCACCCGTTGCTAATTACCGGTCATTCGCCCGGATTAATGGAAAATTACGATCCCTCCCCCCGGCGTGTTTATTATGTTCGGTTTCGAAAAATTATTTTCATCGCGGTTTACTGGCTTTTTATATTTCCCAGACGTCAGCGATTTCGAGTGGTTGCACGAGTCCCCAACCTCTTTCCAGTTCATTCGTGCTTGAATAGTAGTTCGCCACAATTTGTCACCTTCGAGCTCAGCGGGACTGATAAGGCGCATCCATATCGTTAGTGTTAGAAAGTATCACTCTCTAATCTCTAGATGATCTTAGGAAATGCCACTTTGATCCGAAACATTGTTGGGAAGCTATTACGATCACGGCACATGGCACTGCACAACTGCCCCGGGGTTAAAGCACTTTATAGTGCGCACGGGATGAAGTCCATTCCAGTGAATTTTTTTCCGTTTCATGTGAACTGCCAACTCGTTCGAGTTTCGTTTTTTCTCCTTGTTTTGAACATTTGGCGATTCGTTAATAAAATCCGCAAAATAACAAGTGCTTTTGTTTTGACGAGCAGTATACAATATTGTACATCTCAGACACCCTTTTCTCGCACAAAGACTTCCATCTTTGTTAGGATACTTACGAAAGATAAGGTCGCTCTTCATATTCTCTGCTGTAATCGATTTCCTGATTTGATTTTCTTAAGCGAAAAAATTATTTACGATAATTTTGCTTTAGACTGAGGAATTGCTCCTGTAGGACCCCTCAATTCACTTCAATTTTATTTTATTAGAGTCGGAATCACCCCTCATTGGAAAGTAGAGAATATCTCTTCCAAATGAGGGGATCAATTTATTCTATTGTTCATTACGGAAGTTATGTTTCGCGTAAAAAACAGAAAAGATTCTTCCTGGGGGGTACGCCACTCCGGTCAAGAGCACCCATAACGGGGAATAAACGTCTTTCGACGAAAAAGACTTAACTGACGAACTCAATTGCTAGTTCCCACTTATCTTAAGGGTAAAGTGCCGGACTTTAAGCCCGAATCCAATCCAGACGGAATCCTGCACAAGGAAACAAATTGCGAGCAAATTATTCAGTTCTTGAATGGCCAAGGATTTAAGATACTGAGCGACCAGAAGAATCGGAGAGATACATGTCAGGAGGACATTTCCACCCTTCGGGTGGTTCAACATTACGAAGACCGACTCGCAGGGAGTCGTGTCAATAAAAAAGGGAAGAATTTATACACTTTGTGACATTTCGCTTAGTTACTTATATCAACCTATCGGACATGTAGCGTCTTTATTATCTCCGCACTCGGAGCTGGACGCTTTTAGTATGCCACTCCTGATATGCTCTGTAATTGAATTGGTAGTTCGGGTGGATGTTTCGGCGTGTTATTGTCACTTGGAATGGTCTGGATCGATTTGAGTAGATGGAGGTAAGGTAACTGTGCTGGCAATCAATATAAAAGGCGATTTTGATCATCGTTGACAAATTACCGGGTAGAAGTACAAAAAAGTTAGAACAGTGTCGGAGGAAAGATGTCCCATTGAGTAAATTCTGTAGTCTGGAACTGAGAGGTGAAAATCGAGAGTATTGGAGCAATAAATTTGCGTACCTCGGCACTTATTGTTTTTGTCTAAAAGTGTAGTCAGTGAAGATCAACGATGCCACATTAAATTTTAAAACATTAAAGTATGTCCCTGCCTTCATGTTAGTGCCCCAACAACGATTTGAACAAAATGGATGGAATGTTCAGCATGCAAACTTTTGTCGTTAAAGTCCACTTTTTCAAGGACCAAAAAGAAAAAGTCTGCTTAGAAACAAAACGACTTTTATTTAGCGAAAATGTAAGGCTCACACTTGGGGATTCAGCAAATCACAATTATCCTAGTTTGGATTTTAAATATCGTAGGCATATAATTTTGAACCAATTTTTAGAGAATCGCATTGAAACTCTCTGTTTTTTATATTTTGGAGAATTTATTTTAATAATAAAATGCATGAATACATCAAATAAAGTACTTGCTTACACGAAGCTATCACTTTTTTCCATTCTCCGACCTCTCCGTAATTAGCGAAATGTCAAATGTGTATACTCCAAAGTTTGTTGCACTGATGAGAACAGCATGACGCAATTAAAGATTCTCATCTCTTTCTTCAGGCTTTCCAACTCTCCACCCAGGGAGTGAGGTTCTGATCGTGGACTGAAGTAAGAGGGCTTGCCTCCCGAAATGTATTATTCATAGCTGAGGTTATTAGCTCCACTTCTTATGGCATTATATATCTTCCTCATCTTTTCAGATTCTTATCCAATACCTCTTTGTATACTTTGTCACATCTGTGTTCCGAGGAGTCCATAACAGTCTCCTCCACGCTTTTCTTTTGGATACATATTCCGCCACAAATTGAATGGTTCTGTGATTAGGAAATGTTGTGCGATCCATCTATCTTAAATTTGACAGTCTTTCCACCATTTCGCTATTGCATAGGTTCACATTAACCATTTACTTCTGCCTAGTATCGACGAAAGTTGGCTCCATTCCCTTGTTAGCAATATGCAGGTTTGTTTCAATTACAAATCCAAGTAATGCCTCTTCTCTGAGGTCAGCAATCAGCATCCCACACATCGTACCTAATGATCAGTCCCATGTTTTCCCTTTCTCCATAGTGCACACATTTTTCCACTGCTCTTCTGGGGGAATCTAAGGAATCAAAGAGTACATAAAGCAATCAACTAAAGTGTCACTCCTTATAGGTACTCTCACCATGGCGAGCATTTCCTCTGCCTTTAGGTAATGAAGTATTCCCATGCTTTTCGACCCCTCTCTGATCCTCTCCTTTATGGAACTGGGGCTGCTGTAGCAGAGTTCGATCCAACTTTTTCTCTCTAAATGGTAATCACATCGATCCCAGTAAAGGTTTTCGAAATATAAGTAATAAAATGAAATTTTTATAACCAACAATGTGGTTTCCGTGTCGGTTGCTCAGATGGTGACTTAATTTTTAACTTACCTAACAACCTAAATATATAGCATTTGGCCTTGAAGCTTTTACATTTTCATTTTGATTGTAATTGTTCTTAACCCTTCTGTTTATGCTGCACTAAATAGTGCTATTTATGGCCCATATATTATTGTTGCCAGTGGGCTACAAGGCTCCGTATTCTCTCCTACTTCTTTTTTTCTATATTTTATTAATGACCTCATATCTTCTCTTGGAATTATTTTCGTACTTTTGTTTGAATCAGGTGCGGATTCCTATGGAAATGCTACTGGTATTAATCTAGCAGGTACAGTTGGGTTGTTTAACGGGGACCATTTAAAAATGCTTTCCTAATGTATGAATAACCCAAAGTTGTTTAATTTATTTTAAATGTGATCCAAATCCATTTCAGATGCTTTTGATCGATGGAATCTATAATATGAAAACCTCAGAATTTCAGGTATCCAGCAATTTCAGCCCGTCCAAGCGTCTGGGCTTTTACTACCAAAAGTGATATGGATACCGATCTTGGAAATTTGAGAGGGTTTGTTTCATAAGTGAATAAAATCTGAATAAAACCATCCAAATCACTAAATTGATATCTGTTTCAATTTTATTTCCGTTTATTTTATATACTATTTGATTTATACTTATTTGTAAAAATGGATTGAATGATTTTTTTTTATAAAGTATGATATTTCAATAATATTAGTTCCATTTTGTATCATATTTTATCTGAAAAAATCACCAAAGTTGAAAATAAATGGAACTATTATAATTTTTTCAAATGTCTCCACTTGAAGAGAGTCTTCATAGTCTTCAAGATAAAATTTCCCAAAATTACCTTCTAAATTAAGTTTTACTTATTTTTAACCACTTGAAGTGAAAAATGTGAAGTACCCAAAAAGTATTCATATGAATCTTTGAATCTTTGTATTTTTCCCCACTTCACACAACACCCCTCTGCCTAATTACTTCGCAATCTTCTCAGTTTCCTCTTGACTTTCACGAATCTCACAATCTTTTCAAGTGATCCAATACAAATTAATCCTGTTCGTTATCACCAAGAATCCTATAAACATCCCGAGTAGCCGGAATCTAATCACAAGATAAAGTGATCATAAAACATTGTGGTGAGCAAGGAAGGAGCTTGGAATTGGAACTCGAGTCGATGATAAAACTTGTGGCGGACTTGAGCCGAGGTCGTGCTCAACTTGTGTAACATAAACAAACACTTCGCCAATGAGGCGATGACGGACTACTGTTGGAGGTTCGCAATCTCCGTCCATATCAAATAATCATTACGACTCCCAAGTGAATAAATACTGGGGGCCCACAGCATTCTGGCAAGTTGTTGGTACTTTGAACCTGTTGGTAGGACTCCCGGCGGTCAACTTGCAGATGATGGCGCGGGCACTTATCAACTTTTAATTATTTGTTGCTGTTGCTGCTCATTTATTTGCCGAAATGTTTATTTTCTCGATTTTTGTGGTTAGTTACGCCGAAATAAACGTCAACGGAATTTCTAAACAATCAGTGAAACTCTAGATCCAAAGGGTGGCGGCTTCATCTAGGGCAGTTATGTTCAGGAAGTGCACCGCTTAATGACCACTAGATTCGGCTCAGTTCTAGGGTTACGTCAATTGTTTTGTTTGCCAGAAAAGGTATCACAACCGTCATCTCGAGCAGAAAACATAAAACAAGGAAAGAAAAACATTTCCACGGCACTGCAATGAGGAAAACAACAGCCCGCAAACCGCAAATGTTAAAATGGATGGATCTCAGTAATTTACCGGGGCGGCCATGTAGTTTTGAAGAGCTGTGAATGGTCGGCCAATCACCGCTTCAGAGTACAGGAAGTTGTTTTAGATTTACGAGAACTGGTGTTTGTTGTTTTGCAGTTCTCGACCACCTGTGAAAATGGCGACCATTATACGGTGTTCAGCTCAAGGTTGATGAGCTGCTACGATTGAGCCAGAAGTTTAGCAGTGACGCAATAGCTTACATAAAACACCTCTAAACATCCAAAACAACAAAGGCCTCCTCAATCGGAGCAATGGCTTTGTTTACTATTTTCTTCGGTTTCATTGCTGCAAAAGTGATTTTCCCACCAGTGTTCGGTTCACGCTGATTACCCATTGCCAGCCTTGAGACGTGGAGTTATTTGTAATGTTTAGACTTTATGCAAGAGCACTGATAATTTCCATCCAGAAGATAGTTGAAAAGGTGTGGGGTGTCGCGTCAGTAGATGGCGACCGAAATTCTATCGCACGGATGAGATATTTTAATTGAATCTTTCTCAACTGACTTTAGAGGCATTGTAAGATTTATAGAAATTCCGGTGTAGTATTTCTGGTAGAAGTACAAGTACTGTTCTCAATGGAAAAAAAAAAACAAAACAACTTTGGTGCATAGCTAACCGCACACTGCTCAAGCAAAGTCGTTTTAGAGAGATTAGATTAGATTAAAATTAGGAGTTTGCAGGTTATTCAGAACACGCATTCACTGCCACCCGAAGAGAATTGTGATTCTCCTATAAAACACCTGGACCGGACACATTTTTTCTGGTCTTCTTATCAAATCATCCTTAAACGAAAAGAGACGTTATTAGAAAAGTGATCCCATTTTGCTACCAAGTACAGAATTATGACGAGCGATTCATTTCCTTATGTCGGTGGTCTAAGTTCTTTAAAAAGCTCAGGATTTTTCTTGGATTAGTGTTCCATATTTGGGCAGGCGAGAAGAATGTTCCTCCTAGATGTCAGTATCCTTTCCTCGTAACTAACTAGCAGTCTGGTATTTCTCAGCAGAAGCGCAATACAGTGATATATCCCTGAATTTGGTTTTTATACCAATGCTAATTGTAGTATACAATAATATATAAGAAAGAATAGATGGTATACCAGAATCCTGCAAGATAGCTTTTATTTTCTCGATTCTTAAGAAAGAAAATCCCAACCAGGGTCTGTCCTGTTTTAATCTCTAAAATCTTTGTCGCATTATTAGTGAATAGGTTAGAAAACTGCTAAAAATGCAACGAATATGGTATAGACAAGATTTATAAATAATAAAGGTGTACCGCATACCGCAATGCTGTTATAAGATCGGATATGTGCTATGGTATCGGCGGAGTCCATATATATAGGATGTTCCAGTTTAGGATGCTAATCTTTTAAGGGGTGATTGCTTAGCTCGTTCTAAGAAAAAAATTGTATGGGAAGGAGGGATCCATCTGTATCCACTGAGATATGACGTCTTAAAGAAATTATGTTTCAATATCATACTAATAATAATAAATACATATTAAATGATAACTTCTGAACCATTGAACGTATAGGTAAACCTAATAATGGGTATTATTTTACAGGTAACTTATTACACTTTATTCACATGTCAACTTTATTCATGTAGATGTTTCCACTCAACGAACATTGCCTTTCTAATATAGAAAATTTTCTTGTTGATCGGCAAATTTTAACAAAAATTGCATTTTCCTCGAAAACTTTCCCTTTACCTTATTGCATTAAGCTTCCATGGGCAAGTATGGTAACGTCTGATACATGATATGTGTGGTTTTTGTCTTAATATTGTCCATAAAACAAAAGAAAAATTTGTTCTTCTATCTTTTTATGTATTATCCACATTATTTACTTCATTTATAGTTACGTATAAAATATAATTATTATTTGATTTTATTATTGCTCTGAAGAAATTCAAAAAACAAATGCCGCAGAATATATTTGACTCTTGACAGTATACAATCCAATCGCCGGTATCTGTAAGCCAACATGATAAATTCTGAATAGGTTAGAGAACTCTAGAAATTTCCTATGAATTGTAGAATAATTATTGGCAAACGGAGGTTTAGTTTTCCAAGGATAATTTAGAAAAAGAAAGGCTATAAATGTTTTCATACATTTTATTGAACTTAACAATTTTTAATTCCTATTTGAACTGATTTGATATTTACATATGTTCAATTTTACATTTCTCTTTTTAATAGATAAAATTTTATACAATCAATTATTTTTTATTGTTAGTCACTTAAAACTGTATGTTACAAAATGAATTTGAGTAGTTTTCACATTTCTTAGCTTATCTGCATTTCTTCTGCCTCTGATTAGATTAAACACAACCTTAAATGGAAAATGATTTGCAAACAAAAAATTGACAAAATATAACAGTAATTGCATGACAATATTATATATATTGACAATATTATTTATAATAGAAATAGTAAACTAAAACCGATTGTATCCCTCTAAGAAATAAATTAAATGAAATAAAAAAAATTTACGGTCAAATTCCCAAGAAGCCCTTATTTAGTTCTATTTCATTTGACGATGATGTTAAATGAAATAATAAGTGAAATTTAAGAGAGACATTTGATACTTTAACATCTGATTAATTAACTACCTACCGCGTTAAGACTTGGGCGTTAGATTAGGCTTATTTGAATGTTCATGTTTGGTATAGTAGAAATCCCATAGGTGTGTTATTCCTTATTCATTCCTAAAGCTTTTAGTGCGAGTAAGCAAAGGTCAAGTGGCCCACGGAAGGTTGAGGATATTGAAGAAAAATTTATTAAGTGAATTGCAGGCATAACAAATTTAAGGACTATTTCTACGCAATTAAAGGAATATTTTAATAATGATTTTAGATTAGAGTACTTCATCGGACCCAATCCAAGTCATATGATGTAGAAAAAAGCCGTAAATTTTTAAAGTTAATAGAAAATGACGCTTAAAATCCACAAAGTGGTATTTAAAATGACTAAAATCTGTACCGTTCAACCGATTTTAATGAAATTTTTTTACAAATAGCTATTAATGGATAGTAAACAAAAATCAACTCGTTCGTCAAACAAAATAATAACAAATCATGTTTTTGTTAATAACAAATTAAATATGAGGTACTTTCAAAAAGTTAAAGATACATAAATTTCTATCTGATTTTGATTTAATTTGCATCAAAATGTTCAGAATTTTTTGTAGAATAGACAAAATTTTAATACCATATATCGTTTTCTGGGAATCCACGATTTTTTTTCAGCATTTTTTTACATTTATATGTATAACTTTTTTTTATAATTATGTAATCAAAATTATGTCTGACAAATCTACTGTTTATTAAATTCTGAACACTTTAGCAAAACTACATCAAAATCGAATGGAAATTCGTGTATACCTTTAACTTTTTAAAGTTGAGAAATTGTCAAAAAAAGGTTTTTCAGATAATCGGGTAAAGTAAGAAGTTTAGTTTATTTACATAAAACAATATTAAAACCTATTACAAATCTAATATTCTTAATCGGCCATCCCAGAACCGTAACATGTACCTTCTTTCTTCTTTTTAGAAAGTTCTTTTGCTTTTTGTTTCTGTTTTAGAGCCTTACGCCTTACGTTCGTAGTTGTTAACAACCATCAAGTTCCTTTATGATAAATTCGTTCCTATTAAAAAACAGCGGACGTTGAATTCAAATTGTCCTTGGTTTACCATTAGGATTAACGAATTGATATTATGTGTTCTCTAATGTACATGTAAAGGCACTGTGTGCGTTTTTTAACACGCAACTTTATTTATGCTGTGGTTACATTAGTAAAAAATATTTAAAATGTACCCTATGCTCTTATTGTACCTGATCGGGACTACCCAAGAATCATGAGAGAGACATTATTTTAGACTTTTAGAACACCCACTTTCCCATATAGCTAAAGAGAAAAGTTGACCGGTAACTACTATCTCACATCTCTTAGTTCGAAAAAAAACATAAAACTTCAAAACAAAACAAGAAGCCGATAAGAACAATAAGAGGAAGTTAAAAAATGTAAACTGTAAACGATAAAAGATTGTAGCTCATTCTGTCCCGCATACTAAGCCGGAACGGGAAATACGGATATTCCTAGAAGTTATGATTTTGTGATTATCTTTGAAGATGCAGTTTTAGTTTAATTTGTGATTATGCTTTCTGGAGGTTTAAATCACATGGTTTGGGACTGGAGTCGAACCAGCGACCTCCCGATTTTTGGCCACCATATATCTTTCCTAATGCATTTTTATTGTAAATGTGGATTTAGTCTCTATACATGCAAGCTTTTTGCCGACTCAACATATGGCAGTGTGCAGTGCAGCTAGCTATTAATTCGTTGCAGATCATTATTTAAATATCTTACACAGTCAGTTAGTCCAATCGGCGTGCTCAGATAAGTTTTAGCATCATCAGCGTAAAGATGAGTGATCATATATTTGTCGTACGAGGTCGTTAATATGCAGGCTAAACAAGTTTGGGCAAAGGATCGACGCTTGTGGTACACCACAAGTATAATGAAGCAGAAAACTTGTTATTAGTCTACTAGCCTATAACCTATTAGCTCACTAATTAAGTTCAGATAATTTACCGAATCAAAAATTTTACTAGAGTCTAGCAAGACAAATTTGGTCAACTGGTGGTTAACCAAAACCTCGTGAATGCCACTAATCATCCTTACTATTGCCATTTTATAATACCGCCGATTATTGCCAACATATTTTGAAATTTGGCCAGAAGTTATTTTTCCTTTACTTTAGATAAAAATCATAGCACTGATAGGATGGTTTTAATGATTCTACAATATTGACTCGAAAAAAGCAGATTAACGTCGTTTGGTTAAAATTGAAAATGTTTTCCCTAAGAGTAAAACTTTCAAGATTTCTTAACAACTTTCGTCAATACTGACATAAAGTCAGCCAATAGCAATATATATAGGTTATTGATTGTCACGAGGAAGAGCAGACGCTTGGGTAGCTCTGCGGTTAGAGCACCCGATCAAAAATCAGGAGACCGTTGCTTTGTTTCCAGCTTGAGGTGGGCCGAATTTATGATGAACTACGTTGTTTGAAGCTCTCTGCTATATTGCTATTGCCCGTGAATAGTCCCATACTCCTCGTAAAGTCTCTATTCTTGCCCTACGGAAATTAAGGTAAACCTAAATGATTGAATCTGGCTTATGTGTTTGGGCTTAGAAGCCTTGATCCCATTTCTCAATACCGGGACAGGCGTCTTATTTCTCTATACAGAATTTTATACCGTACGCAATCTGTATACCTATTTAGTCAGCTGGAATTTCTGGGCTCGTTTAATTGTTTTGCTCAGCTGATGTCTAATTTTTATCATTCTGTCTTCGGAAAACTCTTACTTTGTCCGTTCTTTTTGCATTTGGAACCGTTTACCCAGTACTATTCAGCGGGTGAGTTCGGCTGACCGGTTCAGGAACTTCATAGAAGAGTTAAATTTCACTAATGATTAGGTTCCGTTGGATGGGGCACATCCACGGGCCCCGTAGTCTCGACTTCAGCATTGAAACTATTGAATTATGAAATGGTTAATTGATTTTTTTAAATAATTCTCACACTTACATTAATTTTCTTTTTCTTTCTTTTTTTCTTGCTTCATTAGCGTATTCATCTTTTAATAAAACTTCTTCGGTTTCCACAGCTAACTTGTTTTCAGTATAGGTAAAAGATTTTGCATTATATTTTTATATTTTATTATCGGGACCAGCAGCATTCGATTTTATTGATAAAAACGCAGAGTGCATTTCACTTGGGTAAATCCAGCGGAAAGGAAAGAATAATCCTTTCAACTGCAGCTCTCCTGACGTTTGCCACAGCTTTGAGTACATTAAACCTACCACGAAGGCCTCATTAATACTAGAACTACTGAGCTTGTTACAATAGAAATAAAAATAAAACGCTGAATAATGCAACTGAAAGAGAGGTTACCAGTCAAAATGACTGGCTGGGTAGTTCTAGTGTTAATACCATGTCTAAACCATTTATCAAGGCTTTTATCAGTCAATGGATTCACCAGACCCATAAAAATCGAGTATAGCTTACCAGCGTACATTTGGACCAAATCCTTAGTTCAAGAATCTGACCTGGATTGATCTAAATTTCTCCAACATTGATAGATATTATATATGTTCACCATGAGGGTGATTGATGATACGACTTATACTGCTTCTGATTATTGTAATGATAACAAAAAAAAACTTTTTTCTGGTCAATGCCTTCACAATGCCGACGAGATCGAACCTTATCATGCATGCAATGTGTTAGTTAATTACAATTTTCCAAATTCCTTGTTTTCACTGGAACTTAAATAAATGAAATATTTTTTCGACCTTCCGATTTTCATAATGAACTGAAACCATCACTTAAAAGGTCTGCTGTTAGCAGCTTAAAGTATTGAAAATCCATCTTGGCTAGGACATCTGTTTCACCACGACAATATTTAATCACACGCGAAAGAAGAGACATCAAGAAAAAAAAGGAACGAGGAAATTTATTATCTACGCTTTTCTATTCATTTTCGAAGAGGTAGGTGATGGACTGAGCAGAGGAGGGAGCCCGCTACTTCTGGCAACTGGACCTGCTCATCACCATCGATGTCAGGAATGCGTTCAACTCTGTCAGATGGATTGATATGTTGGGGGCGCTTGGGACAATGCTGAGGCTTCCCGAATATCTGCTCCGTATGGTTCAAGATTATATTAACGACCATTTCCTAGTCTACAACACCATTAGTGGACGGCGCAAAAGGACTGTCACTGCAGAGACGATACAGGAGTCCATGCTGGGAGCCGTCCTCTGGAACGCCACCTACGACAGGCCTCTACGAGTAGAAATGCCAGAGGAGACGTTCCTGGTGAATATGCGATTGACGTCATTGTGTTGATAGCGGCTCGAGTGGTTGAGCTGACGCAGCTAGGACTGTGAGACGGTGTGGCAAGGGCGCGGAGCCATGGGCTGCCAGACTTCTTTCGCGATCTGGATTGTGGATTAACCGGACAGCGAGGTAAACTACTACCTCACGAATACAGAGATGCTTTCGGTACTACCTCCAAGGTTGGTAAGACCGACACACCTGAGTGCCCGCATTAGTCTCGGTAAACAAATAATGGGCCAATGCGAGTCACCAACTTTTTTTGAAAGCAAAATCTCCCTATTTCAGATTGCTAGCTTTTTGGATACTATTATGTAAAAGGGTAAATTGATCGTTCTAGGAATAGATGAACTGCTCCCAATAAAGAGATTTAAAGTAAGAAATGCATTTTTACGTTCGCTTCGATAATATTGCTTGCATTTTATTACTACGTGAACTGTTTCAGAAATAGCTCTCCCTTAACTTAAAAACTTTTTTTGCACTTTTGTGTCAATTTTTTTAATAAAACGTAGAAAAACGTTTCAAAACTTTGCGAATGAAAGCTGTTTTTACATTAGTATGGCCGAATAATTAGAGGAAATCAAACAAGATAAGCTCTAGTACACAAGCCAGAGATTTTCTATGTCATCTTTTGGCTATAATTCACCGAAATTCTAGGGACTTTGTATGGTAGAGTTTACACTTTAAGAGGTCTTTCTCTGCTTTAATAACTTTACAAATCTTTCAGAGCTACAGTAAGAATATTTGTATCATCCCATCCCAGTGCGTCCATATAAGAATTTGTAGATTCTAAAGCAATTGATGGAATTCGGATAAATACTCACTAAAATTTAAGTTTCATAGGAGAATGATTTATTATGAATAAAATACTCGCAAATTTTGTCCAGCGGATAGACAGTGCTTGTATTTAGATGCCCAGTAAATATAATTGAAATCGAATTTTAATTACTATGCCTTTTATTTAGTGTTTTGTTTATTTAACTTCTCACAACTGGCAACTTTTGTAGTTTTGCGTTCCCTCGTGTAAATTTATCGCAGTCACACTTCCGAAAGAGTGCACCTCACCAAAAGCTCTATGAATAACGAATAAATCTTTTTCCATCTGATAAATTTGCAAAATTTAATAGAAACCTCAAAATCTTATTAATTTCACTAAATTTCTTTTAAAGATGTTCTTTTTTTGGGAATTTGACCTAAAAAAGAAAAGTTGGTGTTTTTTGTAACAAGCACACGTAACCCAATTTAGTAAACATTCAGCAATTACAATCTTTGAAAATGGTTACGCAACACTTGTTAAAGTATGCCTGGCTTCCAGTAAGAAATTTAGATACATCCACGGACACCAAACTGATCTAACCGCCCTCTGATATCTTTTATTCCAACTAAATGAACCCTCATTCTTAGACCGACAACAGTCCGTGAATATACAACCAACTGTCGAAATTAAATGAATAAAAAACAAAAGTTAAAAAACGAAAATCGATAATTTATTGCCTACGTTACGACTAAAATGTACACCTTAGAAGATACAGTGTTTTTTGTACAAAGAAAAAATAAAACTCTGGAGATCCCACAAAACAAGCTTAAGAGCTACGGAATTTAACGAAACGAAACTGTCAAAGTTACTCACGGAGACTCAGCCTTTCGGCACAGCGCAGCGCTACATGTTGCAGGGTGGCTGCCAAAAAATATCGTAAAAATAATTTCGCTGGATGTTCGTTGGTAACGAAAATTCAATTAATCTAGATTGGCGATTGATCGTCTGCGTTGGAAATTACAACAACTGATCAACAACGAGATGAAACCAGTGAAAGCTTAGATAACAGCGGTCAGTTGATAGTGTCTTTCGTCTTTCTGTGGGGAGTTATCAGATGATACTGATGCCTCCAAAGATGGAGCAATGCGGCGCGTGTGAATTTTTACAGACATCGATAGAAGCGGGTGGATTTCTTGGAAGAACAGGATTTTTCTAGAGTTTTCACTTAAACGAACACTTCTTTTTTGCGGTCGATGGATGAGGGAATGATGGGCAGTTAAATGAGGAAATGAGGAGAGTAACTGTTCGCTTAATGCGTCCTTAGATCACTAAATTTTCTGTCTTAAGTTAATTAGAAAGAGGTCCACAGTCACAACAGGATCCATTGAAGTCACTACACGGCGCGATCGAATAGAATTTGGCAGCTAACGGCACAAATTGAAGTACTCAATAACGTCCCCACTGGTTCTGTGGCCCCAGCTGACGTCAGAGGTAGAATTCAGGTGAGCTGTGTCCGTCTGAGTGAAGGTCCTGTGTTTGACAGGCGTGCTGATTCGCCTGTCTCAATTGCAGTTTCTGCCTGAGCTGATCGCGCTCCTGACACACCCTAGTCAACTCCACTTTCACCCGTTGCAGATCATTTGCCAGTTGACGGTTCAATTTCTCTAGGTCTTGACGTTGTTGCAATCTTTTCGATCTGCAGTTTTGGGCATAGCCTCGATTTTTAAGGGTTCTCCGTTTCTGTTTGAGGCGAACCACCTCCTCGCGGGGGCAGCCGTGCAGTCGCTTGTTCAGCTCACGAACAGTCAAGGTGGTCAGAAGCTCGTCATTGATGATATCATCAGCAACTGTGCTGCCCGAGTTACTGTATTGTCCTGATGAAGTGCGCGGCGAGGTTGTTGAGGAGCGGGTCGAACTTACTGACATAGGCCGGTTGTTCTGCGTGCTGCCATGATAGGATGAGTGCATGTTAATGGGAGCGAGGTGTTCCAATTGATTGAAATGATGCGTCTGGATGCCCAGATGGCCGTGGTTTTGAACGTTGGCGGCATGCATGTACTCTCGTCGCTCCCATTCCACTTCCTGGATGCATCCTCTCAGATCAAGAGGTTGCGGTTCAGCCCGGATGGTCTGGGGTAGCCACATCATTTCCTCTACTATTCCATTTGCCGTTTGTCTAACCGGATGACTGAAGTGATTAGTGTAGCCTTGCGGGTTACACGTTGCGGGTGATCCTACTACCGGCGGCGTCTCTGGTGGTGTTGATGGTACTCCGGTGACAGGTGTATTCACCAGGACAGCCTGACCTGCCATAGGTCCGTGTGCATATATCTCCGGAGGTGGTGAAATGGTCTGCAACCGACGATCCTCGTGATGCCAGCCAGGCCCCACTGGATGGTGGCTCTGAAACGACCGCATGCGGAGCGGTATCTCCTCGTCTTCGGGTATATGATTCCAAGAAATTTTAGCTGTTGGAGGGCTTTGCTCCTCCCGCTTTACTCCAACCGTCGTGTTGTCGTCCAAATGGTCAAGGACGAATTCCTGTACGTATTCGTCTGCCAGATGCGGATCTTCCATTTTTCTCCTGAACTTCGCAATTTTCAGATCCTTTCGCTGAATATCATCCACCTAGAAACCGATGGGAACCGCAGGATCATTTAATATCCTTTTGGTGGATCCGGTGCGTCTCCAAAGTCCACTAAATTATTATGTAAAGACAAAAATACACCAAAACCGGACGAATTAGTATTTTCTCGCGAGCACGAACCTCCTGCACTCGAAATCGTTAATTAAAGTCCTCCTGATAGTATTCCTGGGAGCACAACAACAAAAAGTCACGAATTCACGAAAACCAACTTGCTTACGGTCGAACCGAGCGCGTATGACTTACTAAGCCGCCTCTTAACCTCGCGTTCGAATCGAGTTCTGACTGGGGGAGTAGACGTAGTCGGTAGTAACCATGTACTTCGCGGGCAATATATGCAACTGTGCCGTTCGTCGGCGCTCAAGTGGAGCTCCATCCAACCATCCAACCCGTACCCCGGCACACAAACACCGAACCTGGATGCCTTCACTATGTACACTGTACAGAGCCAGTCCACTTGAGGGAATTATCTACACCTCAGCTCTGGGAGTGTGCACTGTGCTGCGAAGTAACCAGCCTCTTTGCAGTGGTGGTGTACGATGCCATCGCGGTCGGGTAGCTGCTAACTACTAGCATTGCCATTTTCCTTGGGGGTGACTGGGCGTGCTGTTTCCCAATAAAAGTCGGGCATCAACTCCGCCCTTTTGCAGTAAATTCTACCCTTGTGGGTGTAGATGTGAGAGCTTTCACGATTCCCTCTGCCTGCGAAGTGGATCCCTGTCCGTTGTGTGTATCCACAACAATTTTTGCAGATGGGCGCATGCTCTGCACAAATCCTTCTGGAAAATTCATCCAGCGGTTCCAGTTGCCTCAAAGGAAAATTTTTCATTTTTTCAGGTAGCTCCACTTACAGGGCACGCGTGTGTGTGTGCCCTGCACGGCTTTACTGGCTCCCGTGAAATGTGTGTTAACAATTTGACGGAAGACTTACATGATAGCGGCCCGCAACTATTAACCCACATCCTCAGGGCGAACGTTGCATTGTTTATCCCGGTGGCTCATACCTGGACAGGTAAAACTTCAAAATGTTTCCCGAAAAGTGGAGATTTCGCCAAAATGAATTGTTGTCACTGCACACTGGACACGTGTGGCAAGTGATACTCCCCCCGTTGCTATTGTTGTTTTCGGGCGTAACTGAAAAACTTTGACTTGCTGGCTTTAACCACATGCGGACAGGGGATGTGCAGACCTCAGCAGAAATTCGAAGCCATGAATTGTCTGTGGTAAGTGGAGTGCACGGAGAGCTCGAATTCAAATTCGGACGGAAGTGGGTTTCGTAACTGTTGCTTGTTTTCAGAGCGTTTGCCGCGCATCGAGGACCAGTGTCCTTCAGAAAATAGACTTTGGACAATTTCTCCGTATTGAAGATGGACAATTTCAATATTTGGTAACAAAATTGTATCTACTCGGAAATAGTTTGAGTTCGAGTCAGATTGGGAAACAAGAAAATGGGAATTGTCTGCTTTGTTAAAAATATTTTGATTAAACCTGAAGTTTTGGCATCTTGAGGCTTTTTCTAAATTATAAGACAGGTCAGCAGTTCTTCAGAGCTCTGATGGGGTGCCAAAGTAATTCAAATTCAGGTTTATAGACAATTTGGCGTCTTGATAACAAATCTAATCAGGCCTTAAGACATGCACCTTTTTCTTTATGCCTTGATAGCTCAAACACATTCTTTACGGATTAGCGTCCCATCTATTAGAGAGATGGGATGAATACTTCACAAATTATCAAAATCGCGATCACCTTAAAATACCAAAAAAGGGAGAAATAAAATAGTAGGCAACACGCAGATTATGGTGACTATGGAATTGGCAAAAAATCAATCCAAGATAGAAAGATTTGAAGGACATACAACCCAGTAACCTCTAGCCAGTGCTGCCTATATATGGAAAAAACAAGCAACTCCAGTTTTTTAGGAAAGAAAAACAACTACACGTCAAACAACAACAATAATAATAATTACTAACAGACCTGCAGATGTGAAATATATTTCTTTCTTGACAAATATTGCAACTGGAACTACTGAACGTATCTTAGATTCCGAACCACTAAATCCTTGCAACACTCATAGACCTCAGGTGAATATTTTTTTACCAGTAGAAAAGCTTTCATCTTTGATATACACTAATGGGATTCGAACCTTACACACCGTATTATCCATTCAACCACCGACGCCTTCAGACTAGGATACGAATCGAATATAGCTGTTTTGAATATAGTAACATACCCCAAATAAATGAGAAACGTCGATCCAGGCAAATAAAAAGAACGCTTCCCTATCATAAGCCAAAGCTTCATTTGCAACTCTTTAAAAGCTTATTCTATAAATTCTCAGACCACTTCGATAAAATTAAACGCCGCTTCCGAATAACATCAAATAACTCTGCAAATCCAGTCCTTTAATCATAAAATCCAAACCTGAACACTCTGTCCACCAACGAATGATTACAATATGCTCTACCCAAACTTATTTTAATCGAAAGGAACCATAGTGCACACCTGCAAGCAGAATGTATTGCTTACCAATGTTGTCCGGACTGTCAATAACCCGGGCCATATACACAAAATATGCTTTACGAGCTGTCTTTTCCGCACATCATATCGTAAAATATCACAAGCAGCTCGAATCGAATCGCCGGACCTCAAGACACGTCCTGCCCGAGGACACCATCTTCATTTTATGATTATTATATGCAAACCGGACACTTCCCTGGCCGAAATCGCCTTGGCATATTGTTTGCGGTCATTTTATGGAAATCATATGTGCGCTTTCCGCAAATATCCATTATATCAGGAGAATCGGTGGTTTCAGTGTGTGGGTAGAATGGTGAGAATTAATATTTTCTCTGGGCAGGATACGATTATGAACGGATTAAAAGGATCACCGTTTGCCATCACCTTAAGGGCTCATCCGAAAGTTCACAAATTCCTGAAATATGTCACCAACCCATGTTCCACCCAGTCTCTGTCCAGGCTGGACACTTTCTCCTTTCCCTCAATATTGGATTTGTTTTTATTGAAATCTGCAACATATTTGTCTGTTTGTTGTCGTGGACCAGAGGGCCATTGGGGAAGGAGCGTATCCGTTGTTGCTGCTGTATTTATGGTCCGGCAACCCTCCTTCTCCGGCGAACAGAAACAAACTGCGGAAGATCATAAAAAACACCATTTGGCGATTAAGGGGCGAGATTAAAAAATTTATTGCCAAAATATTTATGGACCAAGATGTCGGGTCCTCCACAGCACGCCAGTGGACGACAAACGGGAGCAGATTTGTGAGTGGCGAAATGTAACTCACAGTAGTAAGACGCAATTTTTTACGCAACCCACGTCACCTCCTTGCAGATGTAACTGATTCAAGTCCATTTTGCATAACAATCACATTTTTTCTACATTTTG
>QYTT01079676.1:0-10139 GCA_006980735.1 Dasypogon diadema
AATGCCAAACTGTTGTGAATAACACCAAGAAAAGTAATCCAGTAATCCGTGTTGTAGGTGTGTGAAAATGCCGATATAGCTGCCTTCAATTTCTGCACTTTCGTGTGACGTATTCAGCAATAACAGTCAAAAGACTGCTGAGTGGTGGTGAGATGACCGGTTATGATAAGAGTTTGCAACTGACTGTAACCGTTAGCTGGTTACCAAATGATTACCTTGTAATTTTATTAAATAATATTAAGAATATTTCCAGGTGCACTTGCTAGCCCTTGTTAGACCCAAAACCTTATTTATTAAACCACTAAAACAATCCTTGTGGTATCGCTGCGAGTCGTTAAGGTTGAAATCTTGGTGAGTGTAGAAGCCAAAATGAATACAATTCGCAATCACTGCATGAACACCTCTAATATTTGATAAGTCTCGATTTCCGTCGGGGTCACCATTTGTTGCGGCTTTTAGCGATTAAAACCATTAACGTTTAACAATACTTATTTATTCAAAAACAAAATACTTTTCTAATTCTAGTTTGAACTTATCTGCTAAACATCTCACTACCGACTAACTCCCTAAGTTGAACCGTGATAACAGAATTCTTATCTGTGATACAACTACTGTGATATACAAGTATAAGTAATTCTTTACAAGAGTATGTGAGACTTAATATTTCACTGTACATGTTGTTGCTATATTACAATTCGTTATTTCATTTTGTATATGTTGTACCTACAGTAAGGTTAGTTTAAAATTAAGAAGACCAGTAAAATAGTGCAATAATGTTTGAGAATACAATAAAAAAATGATAATACTAAACAGAGGCGAATCTTTACTATATCTTTAGAAGAGACTTTAAAGTAAAGCTCCATAATACCATTAACCGATAAACATATGCAGTTAATGGGTTCGTGCTTTCCGTAGTTAATCCTTAAGAAGTTGACATGCAAGAGAAAGGGACCTCTTAAATTGCAACTCTTAACTATAAAGGATACTTTACTAACAGTTTCGAAGAGTCAATATTAAAATTCAAATGCTGGTGTATAAAAGCTATGTTACAGAAAGTTTTAGCCACCACTCAAATTAGTTACTTTGATTTAAGATCGAAGTAAAATTGTTTAAAGCCAATAGAAAAAAATCCGGCTGTAATAGCTCCGGTTACCCCTACCATATTCGTTGGGTTGCGAGCACCGAAAATTCATCTAATAGACACAGGACGCCTATTGCTCTTGGAATAATTTCCTTGCATTGGGTCATCTCATAAATAATACGAGTTTTCCATAAGTAATCCGGTTTTTCCACTACTTGCTTCACCTGTTATAAAAGCACATAGTAAATTCACCTTGTCGTTATTATTAGTGCAAATTTTGAAGAGTGTAGTGCAGTCCCAACAGTAGCTTTTTCAATGAAATAATGGAAGCGTCAAAACAGCATTTTCGGCATTGTTTGTTTTATGAGTTCAATAAAGGTAACAATGCGGCTTAAAGTGCAAGAAATGTCAAAGCAGTGTGTGGAGAAGGTACGATAAGCATAAGTCAATGTTAAAGATGGTTTCAGAAATTCCGATCCAGAAACTACAGCCTACAAGATTAGCCTCTTCCTGGAAGATCTGTAGAGCTTGGCAAGGATGTTCTGCGAACCCTGGTGGAAGAAAACTCCATCGTAACTGTTTAGGAGCTAGCGGAGAAGCTTGATTTGGTCATTCAACCATTCATCGACACCTTCATGCCATCGAGAAAGTGAGCAAGTTGGGTCAATGGGCCCCTAACAAACTTTCGTAGTCTAATCGCGCACAGAGGGTGAATGGAGCACATACTCTTTTTTCTTGCTTGCTTTTCTTAGGAATGAAACTTTTTGTAGACCGAATAGTGGCTGGTGACGAAAAGTGGATCCTTTGCAAAAATTTGAAGCGCAGAAGACAATGGATAAGCAAAGATACATCCCCAAAGCAAGTCTTTACCCACATAAGGTGATGCTCTGTGTTTGGTGGGATATGAAGGTTTTAGTGCACCATGTTAAAGCCGAATCAGGCGATAACGAAGGAGATCTAATGTGAGCGGTTTGAACGGCTTAGATCAGAGCTACAGGAAAAACGACCAACTTTGCTTTTAAGATGAAAGGTGTTCTTTCATCAAGACAACGTTAGATCCCACATACAGCAAGAACGACAATTCTATAGAGGATGTCAGAGCGGTACTTGAGGAATACGTTTGGTTACGGCCAAGTGAATTTTGGAAGAGGGGCATTCAAACCATCCGAGATAGATGGAAAAGCATCGTAGCGAATGATGGAGAATATATCTCAGATTAAAAATAATTTTATGTATCTTAATTTTGTAAAATAAATTATTTATTAGATGACCCAATAGATCGTCGTAACTCTTTTGTCTTTCGGATAAGATTTTGGAAAATATGATCCAATTATTCGAGCGCAATATGTTTGAACACCTTCAATCAAATTCGTAGTTCACTCCTTTTCCTTGTTTTTTTTCCTTCCAAGACTATGCTGAAAGTAAGTAGAGCAGAGCATCCTATGAATGTTTATTATGTCCTATATTTTAATTTTAATTGTAAAAACTTGTGGATAAGTCAAAAATATCTGATGATAAAAATCATAGGATGAAAGAATTCTCCGAGTTTTTATATTTTTTGTAAAGGTAATTTCCATATAAATTGGTACCAAGAGATGACTGCAAATCTTGCAGTATTTCACACTGGTGATAAATGCATAAACATTCTTATGGCAGCTTTTTCTTTAAAAAAAAAGTATTATATGCTTTTATGTGCGTTGATATGTCTTGCAAGCATTCTCGTTAACCTTTTGCACAACGAACAAGGTCGCTCTGCACACAAATACGTAACAGAACATAAATCATTTTTTAATTAAAAGAACCACTTAACCATGACGCGAATAATAAAGAGACAATCCCAGATAAATTCAAGAACTTGATGAAGCTTACTCGTGCTTATCCAGTGGACGCGAGTTCAAGACGAACTTTTGCATTTTCGAGGAAAATCACTCTTTGAGCGAACTTTAAGGAATCCAATTCCAATCCCAATCCCATTCCCATCCAGAAGTGGTGCTGTGCTGAGTGGAAATTGGCCCGTCGTCCGTCATAAAAACGTGAAACAATAAATTATCACTTAACGTTTAATGGCAAAGCGGTTCGCTCGGTTCAGTTGGCAGTAAAGTCTGGACAAATTTCAGAGGAAAGAAATGTGGACGGGACCGGGACGGTACAATAGACATATCCAACGTCAAGAAGGCGGGCGGCTTGGTGTTTTGTGGTGGCTAATGCATAAAAAATCCGTCGACAAAGCGGTGACATTGACTTATTGACTCATCATCAGTGTAAACGTACTGCCTTCGCCTCCCGCGACTGGTGGATGAAATGGGGGTTAACTGATAACGAATTATGAAGTAAACATACGAATTGAACCCCCGACCTTAAGATGCCATCAATTTAAAGGCAAAACCAAAGACGCTTCCTTCTAGCCTAGACGGCGACTGAAGTGCCGCCGCCGGATGCCTAAGCCCAAAGTTGTTGGGTCTCTTAGAGCCGGCACCGGCACCGGTTTCATGTATTGTTTGTCTCGTGGGGTACCGGGGTACCTTGGGATAATGGGCGTCGCCTCGTGTTCTGCATGCATCAATAAATGGCGTCAAGTATCAAGACCAACCTCTATGGAAAACAGTCCCGGCTTTCCTTATCCATCGTGATCATCTCTGATATATGAATATTCTTCGATATGAGGGCTGAGGGGTCTTTTAAATAATCGCAAAATAATGAAATTATGCCAGGCGGAAGATTAATGAATGAGATGTGCCGTCGTCAAGAGATTCTTGCTACAGATTACACCTGGCGGTTCGCGATTGTCGTTAATGACATCGTTTGTCCGTGATTTCAGTTTTTTGCGTGGTTCGAAGCGGATGACATCATTTTAATGTGGAAATTTGTAACGTATGTAGGCATCCAGAAAGGAGCACTCGCCGTCATTATCACGTTAACCTCTTCAGTTCTGGATTGTTATTAGATGAAGCTAAAGGGGTATTTACATGCATCCATAAAATTAAATCTCTTGTCACGAACGCTCCAAATAAAGCAAGCGCTTCCTCAAATTGGTAAAAAGTAGGTGAGATCTATGATCTTCTCTGCAATTATATTTCATACACCAAGAGGAGTAGTGGTGATAATGGACCGCTTTCGGAAAACATGATCATTATAACAGCAGCCATCCGCTCATTCATAGTTTTAATGTGTCATTTTCTATGGATATTCAATTAATAAAAGTTCAAAACAATAGTCGATCTTAAGTGGTTTTGAAATTGTAAGACATCATTCATCGTCTTTCCTCATTTGTTGTCTTTAATTTTTGATAATATCGCAGCTTAAAAATATTGTTGTACACGCGCGACAAAATATCTTTAAATATGGAACAGTCAGAACAATGGATAATCAGTATGACTGGCCAAGAATAGGTTACACGTCGTAATTTATCAGAATGAAAATCAGTTATAGACAAATAACTACAACTCAGGTCAGGGGGTAACCCTATGACGGTGGGAAATTAGGGAAAATCAGATTGGAAAATTTTAACCTGACAAATGTTGCAAATAAGTCACAACTTTTTGCACGAAGATCACGGTTCGAAATCCTAGCAACTGTGATTTATACTTTCTGAGAGAATTTCCTCAACTGCTTGACAAAGAACTTCAAAAACGACCCCTGATGGTCTTGCATTGCACAGTTGATCTTCGCGGATAGTGTGTCCATTTTCAAACCACTTTTCGGCTACAGCTTCTATAATAACCTTTTAAACTTGTAGGGCACAAATTTCTTCGGCATTAACTCTTTTCTAATGGTGCCGCAAAAAGTAGTCCGACTAGCGCTACCAGGCAAATTTCCTAAGAAGGCTGACTCTGTTATCTAAAATCCGTTTGTTTTAAGAAATGTTAACGATTATTTTAATTAAAAAAAAAATTATTCATTTACCCTTGGAGTGAATTTGCTCTATCTATCTGAAAGATCCTATCAGGTTCTTTTTCGTCGTTCCCGGTCAAGGGTCATAGAGGCCATATCTGGGGTGCCTCAGGGTAGCCACCTTGGCTTTTTAATATCTGTCCTTTCAATTGATGATATCGTGCATCTTTTGAGGCATTCAAAGGTATTAATTTATGCTGACGTGACATAAAGATTTTTTCCTTCTTCAATGATCTCAGTGACTGTGCTTCCCTTCAGGAGGACTTGAATACCTTTTATTCTTGGTGCCGGCACAACGACTTGGAACTTAACATAAATAAATGCGAGGTCATGCCATTCTTTAAAAAACGCGACTATATTACCTATGAATACACATTTTCTACAAAGAATATTCCTTGCGTTCATTCTGTCAGTGACCTCGGTGTGAAGATTGATTTTATTTCCCACATTAACTATGCTGCTTCTAGGGGTAATTCCATTCTGAGCTTCATAAAACGCTGGTCCAAAGAGTTCTCTTATATAACTAATTCGTCCGACCACTTCTTGAACACGCATCGCAGGTATGGAACCCTTCCTATGCTATTGGTCGTATTGAGTCTGTTCAACGCAGGTTCATTAGATTTGTGTTGAGGGACCTCCACTGGAACGACCCTTCCACCGTGAACGTTTTAATCTCCTTGGCATGACTTTCTTGGGGAAGCGACGTTGGATTGCCGATATAGTTTTCATCCACCAGCTCTTGAACGCCAATATTGACTGTTTGGAGCTTCGTGGCAGGGTGTCGGTTAGGGCTAATTGTCGGAAATACGCAATCAATTGCGTAGTGGCGCACTTTGATTTAGAGTGTACTAAAAAATCGTCTTTTCCTGGTCATATGATGGTCATGCTAATGCGTTAATTGTACTAACCTTTTCCTTTTTTCTTGTAATATGGTTTGGACTAACCTTACTAACAGTTTTATGTCTTGCATGCTTGTCGGGGAGCCTAATCTTAGCACATTTCTTTGAAATGTGTGAAGGCTTAAAGAGGAGACAGGTAAATGGTTCTTAGAAAAATGCGGGGGTTGTGGAATTATGATATGGGATTGCATGTCAGCAACTGGGGGGGAAAAGCATAAAGCCAAGAAAATGCGGATGTGAATTATTGATGAATTTTGTGGTCAGCGTTGATTTTTGGCCATGTTTTTCAACTTTGATCATTTGATAACTTTTCAAGGACACAACGATCTAGAAAAATAATGTGACGTTGGAAAGCCAAAAGTGTCCTCTTTTAAATGAATCCTTGATTCTTATTCTATGATGTCCTTGTAAGGAATTATAAAGATTTTATAGGGTCTCTGAACAAACGTTGATCAGGACACTTCAAGGAATCGATTGGTATACCCCATATCGATTAATTACCGGACGCCCTACAAATCAGCAAAAGTATACGAACAATTGGAGACTAATAGTATTATTTGTTACTCGAGAGTGAGTGGGTGCAAAGTAATTTATTAAAAATTAGTCCTTACTCCAAATTTCCTCAAGTTAAACCGACGCTTCTGTATTGAAGCACTCTTAGCTAATCTCTCCGAGAATGGATTAAAAGTTTGGTTTACATAATTTTGAATGGCATCTTTTCTGGTCGATTAGAGATCAAGGTTTCATTATTTCAACCATTATTTTTCTTATTTTCACCAACAAATCGCATTTTCTCATTTCAAATTCAATTGACATTAACCAGACAATGATAGCCTTGATTTCGTGTACTCCTCTAAATCTTTAGATGCATCTAGGAACTAGCATTATCGTCTTTGAAACACACCCTAATTTCCACTAAATTCGTTTCTGTCGATGATCCTCCTTGTTGTGCGCCGTTTTTCAAAATAAAACAATATATATATATATGAATATGTCTTTAAAGTATCGACTTTTAAAGAAGGTATGCTTGCAAAAGTTTAGATATTGGTATCGCTGTATACCCCCGTTCTTTATTCTCTTGCATTTGTCGATGATGATTGCTTTAGAAATTTTGACTTTTCACATAATGCATGCAAGATATTAAAAATTTCTGTTGTTTTTACTCCACTGATGGCAGATAACTCAGTAATTTGCCTATCTAAAATCTTATGAGAATATTAAGCTTCTATTAAAATTCCAAATTAGGTAGAACAATGGGCAATAGTTTTTGTCACAAGAAAATAAATATCAAGCGAGGTCACTTGAAAGAGTCTTTGCGCCATGTCGAATAACTCGCAGTCAACTTTAATAAAATTTGCATCTATCCAGCTTCCAATCTCTAAGATTCTTTCGTATTTTTTCATTTCAGATGAAGATCCGGCGGAATTTTTTATTACTGCCAACTGTTTTCTTGGTCACTTTGTGGCAATGTCCAGCAGCAGCTAACAGACGAAAGCAAACTGATTCTATTCTGGAAATCATGAATACCAGGGAAATTGAGCAGATTTTAGCACAACGTAGACTTAATTCTAGTCGGGATGATGGTAATCAGCTTCTCTTCCAAAATGATTTGGATGAGGATTTTACGGAAACACCATTATCCGATCGATACCGTCAACATCGTCAGCAACAAAGGGAAATTGAACTTGACTTAGGTTATGAGGATAACCAAAGACGAACAACTGATGACCAAAGGTCTACAGGAGATGTTCTGATGAGATATAATGACAGTCTTCTGCTGGATCGTCCTGGCCTGACACAGGAACTCCTTCGAAGTGATAAACTTTTAAAATCCAGCAAGAATGCCCTTTACATCACTAGAAAGGAATATCTTAAGAAGGACTGGTGCAAGACGGAACCCCTCGTGCAAAGGATTAGAGAGCAGGGTTGCTTGACGAGGACCTTTATAAATCGATTCTGCTACGGCCAGTGTAATTCATTCTACATTCCGAAGAGTCCCAAACGAAGAAGAAACAATTTGTTAAATGGTAAATATTCCCAGAGTGATCAGTTGGAAGATGAAGATCTGACGACGGCAGCGTTTCGTTCTTGTGGTTTCTGTAAGCCGAAAAAATTCACATGGATTACTGTTACGCTGCGGTGTCCTTCGCTCGTGCCACAGTTGAGGAAGAAAAGGGTCCAGAGGATAAAACAGTGCAAATGCATGGCCGAACCATTAGACTAAGGCGACAACAATCTTTAGATGTACGCGTGGTTTGTTAATTAGTGAGTTTTTCACAGTGTGCATACAAGCAATGATCTGTGATCCCAACAATTAGAAAATGTACTAGATTTGAGTTAGGTTAAGATTAGATAGGCTGTCCTGAGCTGGACTTTGTATGTACCTGTGATCATTACTTCAGTTTTAACAATAGGTAGAATTGCCTGAATGATGGAGAGAGGTTAATTGGAAAGTCAGAAGAATGGAACAAATCATGTGAAATGTATAAACTGCCTCATATTTGTATATATAGTGCCATCTGTTGCTTAATTACCGAATTGAATTTCTCTAAAAGTGCACACCAAACTCTGGCTACGAAAACAAGTTTCAATATTTCGAGAAAAAAAAACTGCAAAAGATATGAAAACGCTTTTTAAAACAGTTCTACGATATTTGGGTACAATTAATTAAATTTATAGCCGTAGTGTTACCAATATGAAGTAAATTTAAAGAGTTTATTACATGTATTAATATCGAGTTGTGTGAATGCTTTTATTTATGAAAACAAAGTATTTAGCAAACAATTAGCTGTTTATTCCTGTGTTTACTTGTTCTCTTATTTATATAAGCCGCAAGAGCAAGTTTTTGTTATAAAATTATTTAAGGAGAGTATTATTGGTAGAAAATCACTTTATTTTAAAAGTTTAATAAATTATTGATATGTTTAAGGAAGCTTGTCTTTTACTATTCGCTGCATTAGGAACAGGAAACACAGAATGCCTTAAGTTTGTCAAAAGATTCTCGACTGGTACTCTGTACACTAATTTGTCATAATCCAATTAAGTTTGTGGACAAAGTATTCACTTTGCTTATATTTTGTCAAAATTTTGAAGATCAAAATAGCTACCGAAGTGCCAGCTTTAGCAAAAAAAAATCAAGACTGTTTCGATTTGACAACAAGGCCATCTCGTCATTAATCTCAAGATTTTTGAAAGCTTCAGTGCGGCTAGATGGACTAGACCTTTAGCTAAGCTTCCCTTAATTATATGAGGTAAATTTTTCTTCCAATTGTGATTTTGGCTACTTTAACAAAGATAAAGTCAATCTAATTATTGATGCGAAAGGTGAATAAAGCGGATACACTCCGTTTCATGACTATATCACCACCTATATTTTTACTAATTTTCAATTAATGTAGCATTTCGTGGGTCCATCTCGATTCTCTTCTTAAGCAAAATGCCTATTCAGCATGCTCTCAACGAGTTTGTTTTAGTCTCCTCTGCAAGTTCGGACCAAGCGGTTATCATGGCTGTCCGCAACCTATTTACGCTGTTATACTGTTTATTATTTGCGTAAATTCGCCTTACCAATATCCCCCATAAATTATCGGTAGGATTTTGGTTCGGCGAGCAAGCAGATCAACTCAAAGCATTAATACCGTGCTGGCCCTTTGCTTCTATGAATGGCAGCGGGAAACCCACTGTTCGTCTTTATATCCATTCCAAAAGTGTAGAAATTTTCCTTTCTGAACTCCAATATATTCGGTATTGTCCATTCTGATAGAAGAAAGGCTAATTGAAGTCCTTCCGAGGACGAAAAAGCACCCCAAACCATTAAACTCCGTCTACCAAAATTTGGTCTTGAAAAGATCTCGTCCTATCCTTCTTCCGATTTCAGGTAAAGAAAGTCCCTTCTCGTGGAAAACTAAGATTTTTCTCCTTTCCTTTAAATTGCATTATCAGATTCAGAAATAGAAAAAGTAATAAAGGAAAGAATTTCATGGTCGCATACAAACCTAAAGCCACATACGTATGTGTATACATTTGACGACGATAATTCTGTACTTAAGACATTGATGGTTCTTCGGAAATTATAGATTATTTTAGAATATTTTTTATTTCTATCCAAACACAGTTCGAAATAGTGGCAAATATTCATTATTTAAAAATTGGCAAAATACGACGATAAATGAATTGTATTGTTTCCTTGACACTAATAATGACGCACGTGAAAAAAGTGTCGCGTAAAGAGTATTGAAGAACTAATTAAATCATTAGAACCGAAATAT
>QYTT01079676.1:10159-23496 GCA_006980735.1 Dasypogon diadema
TAAAGAGTTTATTACATGTATTAATATCGAGTTGTGTGAATGCTTTTATTTATGAAAACAAAGTATTTAGCAAACAATTAGCTGTTTATTCCTGTGTTTACTTGTTCTCTTATTTATATAAGCCGCAAGAGCAAGTTTTTGTTATAAAATTATTTAAGGAGAGTATTATTGGTAGAAAATCACTTTATTTTAAAAGTTTAATAAATTATTGATATGTTTAAGGAAGTTTGTCTTTTACTATTTTACTGCATTAGGAACAGGAAACACAGAATGCCTTAAGTTTGTCAAAAGATTCTATAGGTTGTCAAGATATGAACTCTTCGGACTTTAAAATATTATTCACTAATACCTCGACTGAGACTCTGCACACTAATTTGTCATAATCCAGTGAAATTCGTGGACAAAGTATTGCTTTTATTTTGTCAAAATTTTGAAGATCAAAATAGCTACTGAAGTGCCAGCTTTAACAGAAAAAAAATTCAAGACTGTTTCGATTCGATAATAAGGCCATCTCGTCAATAATCTCATAAAGACCAAGATTTTTGAAAGCTTTAGTGAACGTGCTAGAGCAGCTAGATGGATTAGGCCTATAGCTATTAAAGCATCTTCCCACCTACCTCCTAAGATTTTCCTTCGAATTGTGTTTATTTGGCTACTTATGTTATCTTTGTCAATCTAATTATTGATGCAGAAGGCGAATAAAGCGGATACACTCCGTTTCAGGACTATATCACCACCTATATATATATATATTTTTTAAAAATAGGATGAAGTTGTTTTTTTTTCTTTTTGCAATTATAATAGACAAAAAGTATGATGTAAATATTTTAAATATTTTAACCAATGACCTCCTCCCTCTTTAAATAATATGAAAAAATATGTACTTTATGTGTTTCATAACAATGTCAGCACTTCTCTAATTTAGTGAAAACATTCTAGAAATTTTACTAATTTTCAATTAACTTAGCATTTCGTGGCTCCATCTCGATTCTTCTCTAAAGAGAAATGCCTATTCAGTATGCTCTCAATGAGTTTGTTTTAGTCTCCTCTGCAAGCTCGGACCAAGTGGCTGTCCGCAACCTATTTAAGCTGTTATACTGTTTATTATTTGCATAAATTCGCCTTACCAATATCCCCCATAAGTTCTCGGTAAGATTTTGGTCCGGCGAGCAGATAGACCAATATTAATATCGTGCCGGTCCGTTGCTTCTATGGATGCCAACATTGTCCTGCTGCAAAACACACTGTCCGTCTTTATATCCATTCCAAAAGTGTAGAAATTTTCCTTCCAGAACTTCAATATATTTGGCATTGACCATTCTGATAGAAGAAAGGCTAATAGAAGTCCTTCCGAGGACGAAAAAGCACCCCAAACCATCAAACTCCGTCTACCAAAATTTGGTCTCGAAAAGATCTCGTCCTATCCTTCTTCCGATTTCAGGTAAAGAAAGTCCCTTTTTGTGGAAAACTAAGATTTTGCTCCTTTCCTTTTAATTACATCATCAAATTCAGAAGTAGAAAAAGTAATAAAGGAAAGAATTTCATGTTCACATACAAACCTAAAGCCACATATGTATATGTTATGTATACGTTTGACGACGGTAATTCTGGACTTAAGACATTGATGGTTCTTCGGAAATTATAGATTATTTTTGAATATGTTTTATTTCTATCGATACACAGTTCGAAACAGTGGCAAATATTCATTATTTAAAAATTGGCAAAATACGACGATAAATGAATTGTATTGTTTCCTTGACACTAATAATGACGCACGTGAAAAAAGTGTCGCGTAAAGAGTATTGAAGAACTAATTAAATCATTAGAACCGAAATATATTCAATATACATACACCCCGGTATAGATATCTGACATTTTTGAAAATTAATAAAAATCGTGAAGATCGGTTAACAAGAATTCGAGCATCTTATAATAAGTTGCGTGAAACTTTCGAAAAGTCGTTTTATACATTCGAAAATTTATGTGCATAGATGAAAGCCTGTTGCCTTTCAAACGACGACTATCATTCAAACAATACTATATATGCCATCCTACAGAAACAGATTTGGAATAAAATTATTTGTATTTGGTTTATCTACTGAAGTGCAGATATTTACAGAAAAATTAGGAAAGGTTAGTTAATATCGCTATAACATTCCGGCAACTGTATTTAGAAAAGGGTCATCAATTATTGGGTCTACTCGGAAGTTTTTTCCAAAAACTAGTTTTTGTCAATAGCAATGTCATAAAATTATGGATTATGTTTCTGAGAAATACTCATTATCTACTTGTGGCACACTATAAATACAGTGAACTTCACTTGTATATTCTTAGTTTTTTTTTATTAGATCTAAGGTTTGCAAGTTATACGAAATTCCGTTTTTTAGGAGTGGACGCTGTAGGTGAAATTACAGTTCGTTGTTGGTTTGACAGGTTCAGAGCGATCAATTTGGACTTTTAGGATGATCCTAGGAATGGACGACTTGTCATTGATGACTGAGGAAGGACCTACCTAAAACATCCACAGCAACAGCAGAGGAACTGGGCATATGGCACAGGACACTGATCGTTTGGGATTTGTCTGCAGGTTTTCAAGATGGGTACCTCATTAGTTGACTGAAAGGATTCTAATGGAGAGAATGATCACATGTTCCACACATCTTCGACAACATCGTTTTGAATCATTTTTGGACAGGGTAGTCACAGGGGACGAGAAATGGATTCTCTACAGCAACGTCGTCAGGAAACGATCACACATTAAACCGTTAGAACTAGGACTATCAACGCCGAAGCCATCTCTACTACAAAGGAAAATAATAAAGAAAGAAAAGAATACTGTGCATCTGGTGGGACATGAAAAGGCCCACCCACTGTAAGTTGCTGGAACGTGTTGAAACAATTAATTTTGAGAATTACTGCCAACATCTAATGGATTTGGGCCACGCTAATAGAATAAAATAACAATAGGAAATGATCTTACAACAAGATAATGCCAGACCAGGTCCTCCATATTTTTCTGATATCGCATCTTCATATTACCACCTATTTTATTGACTGTATCTTAAAAACGGTTTAAATGAAAAAAGTATTCAAGAATCATACTGAGGTATCTCGAAAACACCAAGATTTTTAAATCTCCACACACAATCCACCCATGTTGGTTGTAGTTGATTTTCGTCAAAACTGTAACTAAGTTTTCGTGACACTCAACTGTGTTTAAATATACAAAATGTGCAATTGGTCGAGACGAGTAGTGATTCCCATTATGCAGTAAAACTGCTTTTAAGCTTCTCTTTGAAGAATCAATGAAGAGTCTCCAACCGTTGGCATTGTATTCAATATTGTATATCTTTACCATCCGGGAAAGTTTTTACAATAGACAAGATCTGCATCTTCATTAAAAGATTGCAAGAAATCGTTTTCTCTATTACGATACCAGGAAAATGAAGAATCCAGGAGAAAGTAAGTATTTCTCTTGTAAATTCGAACCAAAAAGTCTTGCTGCATCTTTTGGTAAATAAAAACGTAAAAAATTATATTACCGGAAATTGTGATGTAGTGGATTTTTTCCATTATTTTCTCGTATTCAGCACACGAAAATCATTGAGACAAATCATAAATATGTCCTTATTTGAATCAGATATATTTTTTTACTCAACTGCTTAATTGACGTAATATGTATGTGTAAAAAATATATTTCACTTCAATTTTGAGATACACGCGAACTTCTCATACCGGCTTGCTCCACTTAAATTCTATTTAAATGCTGCATCTTTAGTGCGTTTATCAAAATCTGCTTTGATCACTAAAAGCTTGGATAACGTCGAAAGTCTAACACTTAAGTACGTCTGTTACTATCTCAGAAGTAATGCACGAGCTTAAGGCACTTGAATATCGAGATTTCAGTCGCCAAAAACATTTTGATTTATTTAAATTTCAGCTAGAAAATCTGTCTCTTGAAATTGCGTTTATGACGGTATTACGTTGCAGCCTCAGCAGCTGTAGCATAAGTAGAAAAGTGTTGGAGAGCAAGAAAGTTTTTACTCTATTTCCCAGTAGACGAGGAAAGTGAAAACTGAAAACACATTTCTAGTGTGCAGTCTTAAAATTACTTTTGATTCACGTAACAAATGCAATTTAGTTCACAGGCACTTCAGCGCATCGTATCTACAATACATAACACAAAATTTGTAATAAATCTGAAGGAAATGGAGATTTCTTCGATTTATCAACTTCCATCAACAGTTTCCGGTTTCGATGTTCGTTCATGCCCGCATGGTTCTGGGAACAGCCAGCACTAGAAACAAATTGGGACAATGTAATCGGATGTTCGACGTGATCTTGGATGTAAACAACTACCGGAGGTAAGTATGCTGTGGCGCTTTGGCGTAACATATTTGCACATCAGAATGGTTCATGGAGTTGGTTTCTTCCAAACTGGCAGATATCCAGGGATTACACTCACTGTGCTCTGGTGATGCTTCGTAATCTTGTAAGAAGCAAGTGCTGAGGGTATTGACCTGATGTTGGTTTTGGTGAATGTATCAAAGTTACTTTCATACGAATTTTTGCCCAGTTTTCAATTGGATTTTTAAGTATGGTAAGTAAGCATCGGTGGTTCAGTGGTAGAATGCTCGCCTGCCACGCGGGCGGCCCGGGTTCGATTCCCGGCCGATGCAGTACACTTTTTTACTAAGGTAGGTAAATGTATCTTGAAGATATACCTAAAATTGATGACTACTAAATTGGTTTATGCTTTTAAAAAGTTTGAGTTTTTTACTATTTTTGCCTTTATATTTGCAAATATCTCATTAACCGAATAAATCACTAACTACTCTTTTCATTTTATTTATGGAAATTCTTTTCATAGTCGTATTTTGTTTGCAAGCACATTTAATATACATAACTCAGGCAGAGACAGCTCTTTATTATTTACAAATAATAAATATGTCGGAATTAATTATAATACCCAACAAATTTTCAAACCTACCTTTAAATAAAACTAAAAACCGATGGTGAAGAAAGACGCGCCCAATGGAATTTGGGGTTCAGGGAAGTTTACAATGAATACCATGACTGCAATCAAGTTCAATACTGGTTGTTTGCTCAAGAATTTTTGAACTAGTTTCATTTAAAACAACTACATATTTTTGAATGTTACTTTATTCCAAAGAGCGCACCATACAGTAACTTTGCGAAGGTGTAAAGGTCGTTAGTGTATCAATTCAGGATGTTCAGTGCCCCAATAGCGGCTATTTTGTTTATTGACAAAGCCCAGATAAGTCAAAATGAGCCATGATGATTTTTTCCCAAAAATTGGGGTCTTCAATAATGAGATGCAAAACCTTTTCGCTCTACTTTCACCGGCTCATGTGGTAATTTTTTATTAGGTGTAGTTTCAGTTGAATTTTATATGGGTGTAAATGCAAATGTTTTGTTCAGTATTTTAAACAAACTTACCGGGGACATTCCAAGTTCATATGTCTGAACTTTCATCAACATTGTCTCTCATCGTAGCAATGTTTTACGATACGAACTCGGCCACATTTTACTTTATCTGCCAGTATATATAGAGTATCAACTGACAAATACCAAAAAAATCAAAATGACGACCAAACGACATCGACTTAGAAGATAGAAGACAGACGGTACCTTTTGCATGCAAAACGTGGTAGTAAGAACAAAATTCTTGTCCATAATCTTTTCGACAATTAAAAAAACATTGTGTGCTATGAAGGGGGCATTTAAGTGTGCTTTTCCTTTTCCTTTAATTCCTAGGTCACTGTCTGCAGGTGGTTACAGACATATAAGATGTCTTCCCCTTGAGAGTCTATAGTAATAGGCCAAAGGAATTTACAATAAACCCAATATCACCAGTTTTTTTTAAACCTCAGTAGGGTCTTAACCCATACGATAAGGAGTTTCAGACTGAGAATATGGGCCTTTTTCTTGAACATTTCGAGAGTCAATAAAACAAAATTTGCACACGGATACCGAGTGGAGCAATTCATTCCATATGAGCCCTTGAGTAACACGTACTGGATTTCTCTTAAATCACACCTCATAGGATTTAAACACTTTTCGAAGTCTACGAATCAAAGAAAAAGACTTTCGAACGTGCCCTTGAAGATAAGTGGATTTGCGGATCAGGTTACATTTTATATTGACATTGAAAGCTTGATCGTCATCCAGACAATGTAAGAGAATTATGCATGCCTATAGTGATAACATCTATTCGTGCATTAATGACTTAATCGATAAATGCGTCATTTTTATTTTATTTTCTGCGCCAGTCTCAGTACTGGTTTAGACCAATGATGTCATAACCTAAACGTAGGAAAGAAAAGAAAATAATGTGTTTATAGTTAATTGTTCGTGGCTACGTATTCTTACATATTCATACATATTTGACCTTAAAGTGTCCCCTATAGATCGCTTTGGCCCATAAGTGAACCACATACTCGAATGTAAGACCACATTAAAAAAATGAACTATGACCTTTAAATTTGACCCTGAGTCAAGTCTCCCCTTTTTGCCCTTCAACTTTGCTCCAAAACATTTTTTCCCTAAATTTAAACTTTCTTAGATATTCCGTCATCTCTTTTCCTTTAGTGCACTCTGTATATTATGCAATCTATGATATTTTTAAAATGATATCCGTCATATTGCATTCATCATATTGAACTTGTATAAAATAGAATTTCAAGTTCGTAATCATCAATTCTAAAACTCATAAATACCTCATTTTACCAACATTCCATTAAAATATTAAACAACTTTTTCCGTTATATTGAATCCGCCATGCTAATTTTTTCAAATCTGTCTTCAAAACCGTACTCAGAGACCTCAAGAATAAATCGCCGCTGTAAATCAGAACTATCGTAAATCTATTAAAGTAAATTTTACAGGAGAGCAATCTGAAGCCGTCATCTTGAATTCATAAAAGCTGATGTCATATTCGTACACAGCAACCTCAAAATCCATTACATTCGCCGTTTTGTGAACATTCCTTTGACATTTAGAAAATCTTCTCCGGTATATTAGATCCGCGTTTTTGAATTTCAAAAATTTGACTCCAGATTCGAAATCAGCACCTTGGAATACCTATTTAAGGGTATTTTCATGGCGATCGCAAAAACTTTTGAAAACAATTTACATTTCCAACTTTGATATGGCAGCCCTCAAAAAGGTTTGACCGATTTGATTCCTTTTCTGTCAGGATATTTAGGTGTTACTAAAGTAGGAGTACTTGTGTGGCGAATTTTATTTATCTATTTCAAAGCGTTCTAGAAGGAAATTATCGATTTTTTATTTGGTATAGCTGAAGGTTTCATATGCCAACCTTATGAAGGAGTCAATAAGGAATCTGTATACCAAATTTCAAGTATCTAGCTTAAGGCTTTCTCGAGATAATGCGTGGACGGACAGACGGACAGACAGACAGACAGGGTATAAAAAAACGTTGCACATACAGTCTGCGTACCGTAGGTAAGTTTGAATCATGCCATAAAATTAATCTGAGGTTATAGTTGGGCTTGTGAACCCGTGGATCTATTTATAATGGAGGAGAATATTTTCAAGGAATTTAATGTTTTGGACTTTACAAAAGCCCGTGCTGGTACCGAGTGAACTGAGACGGAACTCTGGAGATTTTCTGCTCGGTAGGTGCGGGTTCGCTTGCTACAAGGGCACGGTGATTTTGAATATGGAATATTGATCTTTAAAAGGAAGATACTTTTTTTTTATTTTCGCCAAACCTGTGCTTTGATACAAAGTACATCGTGTACTATCGTTTGTTGTGAGATTATAAATCTTCCAGTTATCATTAATGGTAAACGTAATACCATGTTATTGTCGAATAATATAGGCGCGTCATTTTCTGTTCGCTTTACCATGTTAACCATGTTATCACTAAATAAAGCATTGTTGCTTTTAAAAGGATAATAAATCCTTGTCGATCAGAGAAAAAAATGTGAAGGTGCAAATCATTGAAAACGTTCATCTTTCATGTTTTCTTATAACCCCATTCAGAGAAGTATTAAAATCGCTTTCTCTGAGCAAAAAAAAAACCAAAGAGTTCTATTTTCCCTGCCAATCTGTGCGTTGCATCATAGCTTTGGCATTACCGTAAAAAAATGCACAAATCAGCTTTAAATTTCCGAAGCAAAATTTCTAAATTAATTTTGTTGTTGTTGCTGAACAGGATGTACATCGTTTCAAGGACATTCTTCCATACTAGCTTTTGGTGAAATTGTATCTATTCACTTGGAATAATGTTACGTCTTGCCTTGAAAATCTGCAATCAAAAAGTTTTAATGAAGTTTTCTTTCTGTTCGAACAAACAGGATATTAATGGTCGCCTTTCAATTGCAACAAATACTGCTGCAGTTATCGATTCATTTAAAATTTTATGTTATTGCAGGAAATATTCGCAACAATGAGCTTTCCTTTAAATTAACAGAATAAATGCTTATTGAAGTAAATTAGTATCGATAAATATAAATGACCTTTTTTTATAGATAATCGATAAAATGCTTTTTAGACTGCAGCTTAAGGATTAAAAATGAAAACGTACGATACTTATATAACACATATACACTCTGATATCAAATAAAAGGATCACATAACTTTTAAGGTGAAAGAACCAAAAAATTAAAAAACTTTTATTTACTAAACACAAAGTTTAAATACTTTTGGTTCATTTATTTGTGATATAGTATTTTTATTAAAAATAAAATCTGTATAAATAAAAATGTAAATGTTCGTTACATATCCGAAAGTTCTTCACAGATTGCTTTGAAATTTTGACACATACTTGAGGCCATACACACATGGCTACCTTCTCTAGTTGCGGAGCTATCAGCCCTTTCACCATTCAATCGTGTTTCAGAACGCTCTCTCGAGAGTGCGATTAACATCTGTGCAGCAAAAATACGGTTCCAAGGTTTGTCTAGGGTTTGATGTCCCATAGTTCGCTTTATTAATGCATTACCATATCATTGATGCTAGCTACAAGTTATTCTCCCATGAAATAATCCATTACCATGATAAATGCTCGATTTTCTACTGTGATGCTGTATGTGAAGAGGATTACCATACAAGTAAAAATTATTACTGATGGGGAAATGGAAGAAATCAATTCTGTTCACACCTCTGATTTAAAAATAAATATTTCAGTATATTTCATATTGTTGTATATAAATGATTTATTAGTTTTGTTTTTTAAATTTATCTGCAAAATTATGTTCTTGTAGGGCTTTGTGATAATCGCTCTCCCTAAACTGGAAACATTCTACAAATGTTCCATTTTCATCGACTATCACCAGAGTGTGAAGTTTGTCGATAACAACTTCCGGTTTCATACTGCTCTTTTCTGTTATCTTTTTAGAAGTTGACGCTTTATCCTTTGTGGTGGTTGGCTCATCTTTCATAGGCTGAGGTTTGTTATCAGTTATCACTTGATCCCTTTTGGTGGCTGGATCAGTTTTTTTAGGCTCAGTTTTTTTCGACTCAGTTTTTTGAGGGTCAGTTCTTTCAGGCACAGTTTTTTTCGGCTCAGGTTTTTGAGGCTCAGTTTTTTCAGGCTTAGTTTTTTCAGGCTCAGATTTATTACCAGTTGATGTTTCACCTTCTGTGGTGTTTGGCTCATCTTTTGCAGGCTGAGATACGTTTTTAGCACTCTCGGGAGTTTCGATTTCTTCCGTTTCAGCATCCTTAGCTTCACCGCCTCTACTTCGAGTTGGAAAGATTGTTTCTTCGTTGGCGCCTTTTCTTTTTGAACCTTCCTCCATCAATTCTTTGAAATCTATACTTCTGGTTTGTATCTCCTCATGGTTGTTGTGTATTTGGTTACTGATGGTTGCTTTTTCTTCAGTTTCATCCTTTACATTGTAGTTACTTCTTGATTGGATTTTTCTACTTGAATCTAAACCTGCTGGTGTGTCGTACTGTTGATCCCTTATTTTCTTCTCACTGAAATTTGATGCATCCTCTAATAAGCTAGTTTGTTTGCTGGATTCTGGGTCCGAACTAATTTCAGAAAGCATGCGTGTTCGGAAACTCCTGGTATTTTCAACAGAAGTTGAATTTTCTGTACTTGTTTTTGGAGTGAATACTCCCCTTACGTCCAATGATAAATTTTCAGCCAAGACTTCTTTATATATTTTTGAAGGGCTCTTTTCATCATCATCAGTTTCTTCGTAATTTAGATCTGAAGAACTACCAAGATCAGTACTACTTATTCTAATCACACTGAAATTCTGTTTTTCCTTTTTTTCTTTTTCTACTGGTGATGTTCGAATGGATGCAGTAGTGTTTCCGAATGACGTCTCATCTTCTTCGTTGCTTTCAAAATTTCTTCGGTCATCTTCTTCGAATGGAATGCCTTTGAACTCTTGCTCCCCAGACCTTAGTCTACCAATGTCTTCATCGAGATTCCTTGCCGACATTACTTTTTCCCTTCGGCGTACATTGTACTCTTCACAAATCGTCCATATAGTAAGAATTGTGTAGAATATTAAGGCCAAGATAACAACCAACAGAACTTGATACAAGAAAATCTTAAGTTGACAAAAATTTAGCATGGTATTTTCCGGAAAGTTTAAAATAAACAAAATACATGTAAAAATAATTTTTTGATTAGATTTTTCGAAATTTGATGTTTTATTTTACGACATTTTGGACATTTCATATTTAGTGAATCAGAGTCTACTTTTTATCTGAATATTGTGACAATTGGTATACAATTAACGAAGATCAAGGAAATGAATAATAAATGTAAACGGGGAAAATAAATAAATTGAAAAGGCCTTAGATGGGGTCACAGCGCTTTACAGTGGCCGTTTTAGTTATACCATAATTACTGGAAGGATATTTGCATTTTGATATCTGCACAAGGCCTTCTTTGAGAATTGGAACAGGTTGCCTTAATGCGGCCCATACACGTTACGATCTGCAGTACAACTTGGTCGAGTTGGACATGTAATCGTATCGTGTGTAGGGCTGCTGTCCAACTGATTTTCAAGTTCGTCCAACAGCTGGATGAAAATCAAATTGTTTTAATTTTTTGAGGACGGGTCTTAAGTTTGTACTGCAGATTGTAGCGTGTATGGTGAAGTTGTACAACGCATTGTATCAATTGCTTGAGAGTGTGTAGTAAGGCATCCAACAAGATGTCAAACCAAGTTGTACTGCAGATTGTAACGTGTATGGGTCGCAAAACTTAATAATAATGGCGATTGGGAGTGTTTCAATGGAAGAAGCCAGAATATTTGTTAAATCGCATTCAGATATGTATTACTTCTCATCGTGCTGAGAGGCTACGGAGGCCACGCTACTCGTAGATTATCAGCTGTCGCTTCCGAAAAGGGCTTCTGGGCGGCAACCGTCGCTGTTAATTAAATGGAAGAAGAAACAAACCTCGCTGAGGTAGGAGCTCACCTGAAATAAATGGAGTCACGTCCTGGAGGGCTTGCACACACCTCAACTTGGCTAATGGTTTGACAGTGTGCGTGTCCAAAATAAGCGGAGTGGCAAGTAGAGGAATCACACACAGACACATTCTTACCAGTAAGTCGGTGGAAGGTACGCATTCGTTCATACTAAGCGAAATAGTGTGGCGGAATATTCGGGCTCATACAAACTTATTAGTGGGACAACTTGTGCGAATTGAACTGCTAAGTTACATTTTACTTAAAATTACCTCTTACCTGTAGTGTTATCTCGGTGTGGCCCACCTAGCTGCTTGATCTCGATCTCTGGTCCTATGCCAAGTTTTTAGCCGGCGGGTTGTCTGGTCGCCTCAAATTCTTCCCTTTCCCTTTCCCAACCAGCTTGATCTGCTTATCCCTCTGGTGCCATTTGTGATCATCTAGTCCATGGCATGGACACCAATATGTAACTTCGTTAGAGTATGCTGATGTGAAATTCGATTGGGATGTAGTGTATATGGGTCATGGATTTGAGATGATGTGCTTGCTACCAACGCTTCTAATTAAAACTAAAAGTGAATTTGTCGATAAAGTCCTAACGATGGTGGACATAAAACACTACATCATTCGTGTACATCTTTTCAATTAATACATTCGCCCATTTCATCGAAGGTATTAAAGCAAACAATGTGAATTATTCTAAAAGGACATCTAAACCGCGCATACTCATCTTCTTACTATAAGACAAGCATCCAAATAATTTGAACAAATTTCAACTGATGATGACACTGATGGAATTCTTACAATTAAATCTGCACTTAAAGTGGGGGGTAACACTATGTGGCATTCGACTACAAAGAATGAATTTTCTAACGCTGAAATTCACGGAAGGGTACGTGTTAATTCGTAAAGAATTCGTACAACTCCTTATTGGATATCATGCCAGTAAGTTAAAACTTGGACTTGCCATTCAAGATGATCTTAAATGAGCGACAGGCATGGAACTTTAGTATGGTCCAAATCACAGGACCTTAAATATTCTCGGTACTGCCCTGACCATTTTCCATCTAGAGATCCACTCTATTGAGTTTTGCGTACATTGCACAAAAATAATTATACTATTCAAATTCTTTCCGTAACACTAGAAGCAAGATGCGCTTAAAATTCACAAAGTATCTTGCCGGTGAGAGAAGCAACAACCTATACTGTATGGTATATCTCTTTACAAAAGTCGTCTTTTATTAAAACCAAACGCCTGTTTACATCTTGAGCACTTTGAGAACATATTCCGTCTATGTCCTATAATTCTGATTTTTTGAAAAAGTATCCTATACCAATACTACAAAAGTTTGACCAGTATACCAAATTTATTTTTAAAATTATATTTGAAATATTAACAAGCACAAAAACTGACAAACTGTGAATTTTGAAAATTCAACATTACTAAGAGAACAACTTAGTAATACTCATAATATGGATCATATTTATACAGACAGGCTAGTAATCGCTGTTTAACTATTTCATTCTCTAGAAGCGCCTTTTCTAAAGTTCTTCTATCGGGGTTCTTCGATCGAGGGTCCTTCAAACCAAAAGCTTCTTTACAATTTTGACTGCCATCATCCATTGGGCCATCTTCAGGTCCCATTGTTAGCATTCTTCTGGGTTTTCGAGATATACCATATTGTCGAAGTAGAGTACTCTCTCGTAAGCTGTGATGCACTAAAGGATTTTTGGTATATGGCATGAGGGCATATTTTTTCCTTAGTTTGCTATTTTCTACACGGGTTCTTCCTGCACAAATCGCAAGAGATAGCAGAAACAGAAATCCCAAAGCAATTCCAATTGTTTCAAAGAAATTTTCAAACATGATCACGAATTTCAAAAAGCAATTTATAAATAAACAAAAAA
>QYTT01079677.1:6726-20221 GCA_006980735.1 Dasypogon diadema
CTCAATTGTTCCGGATGTTGTCACATATTTGTCGTAGGTATGTATAAGTACACAAAGGTAATCGTGCCTCCTGTACCAGAATGAATTCAGTCTTGGGTGGAATTCTTAAAATTTCTCATGTCAACTACGGACGGTAGATATCTGAATGAAATGAGTGGCCACAAGTGGTACAATGTTAGCGCCTATTTAGGTCAGTCGTGGTCGTGAGTATCTTATCGCCAACCAGACTCGTGCTAAGTTAAGATGATCAGTTTTTAATATATCATTAGATGAAAGTACTCTCAGGCGAAAGCAAGCACTCGAGATGCCTTGGAAAAGCAATAAATGTCGGTCAATGAGATGTTGAATTTTATTTCACAGTCCATCCATGGATGCAGTGCAATTTTTAAATTTCCCAAGTAGCCAACTTGAGGCTGTAAATTCCAGTCCTCAAACGTATCAGGACAAGGACTAACGAATTCTATTGGATTATATTTATTTAAAAGCGAGACATGAGGACTATGCTGTAAAAATATAAAAAATGCCAATGTTAGGACATAGATATAGGGAAGATAGAAAAGTAGTGAGTGTGTAGGGAAGTGGCAGCATTCGCAGCTGATGTTCACCGCACAATGGCAAGGAAAAGGCTTTAAAAAAATAATCTGTAAAAAATATATTGCGTTATTTCGTTATTTAGTTAATAAAACACCGGATCCGTTATTTTATAATTCTGATTTTATTAGTATGGGCTAGAGCGTTTTCGAAAGCAGCTGAAACAGACTAGAGCAAATGGGTAACTGAACTCAAAAATTCATACAATACAATAGTTCAATAGTCATACAATAGTTTTCAGTGTTACCAGTATGAAATATTTTCAACATAATCTATATATTAATTATACAAAGAAAGCACCCGGTTCCGTATTTCAGCCACTTTTTTTTATATGGAGTTTCATCGAGCTTTTCTTCAAATTTTATAATGGCAACACTGATCCGCATCAGTTCGGGGTTGTGTTCATTACTTTGGGGTTGCGTTCCTGGGTAACTTTGGTGTTAAGTCACTTGTTTTTGGCACCGATAAGTATGCAATACATGGATTTATTGGAACTTTTTTCATTTCATTATACTGCATGGTAAAATATTTTGGAAGTGTCTTTTTACTGCTTCCTTGCATGGGAGGATTAGGCCTACAGGGGACACCTCTGAAAAAAACGCGCTTTGAAATTTGAGGTGCAAATTGAGGGAACATATAAAAACGTTATGTCACTCATATACCTTCAATTTGTGCAATTGCACAGGCAGCGGTCTCCTAGTCATATATAATTATAAATAAATAAATAAATATAAGTTGTACATTTAAATAATATTTGAAATGCTTTTAGTAACTTTTATATTGAACAATTTTGTAGAACGGGAAAGTTTTCATTTTAGAATAGACCAACCAATGTTATATGAAAATCGTACAGGGTTAGTAAGGCAATGCTGTAAAGAGTTTGTTCACTTGTGAAGTTGATTTTACAAATTTAAAAGAGTAAATTTTAAAGGCTTTTCCAGGTATCTGGTAGCAGTGGTATCGCCAACCTTTTATTCTCCGTTACCCTGCGTCTACACTAGACAGTTTTCTTGCCAGAAATGAGGAAATTTCATAGTTTGCTTTAGAGGATGTACTGAAAAATCTTTAAATTTTAGAAAACAACATACAACTTTTTGTCTAATATTAACCGTAAAAAATCTTGAAAATCTTGAAGTACTTTTTAAAAAATCTTGATATCAAGATTTTCGGTCGAAAACCTAGTACAAACTTTCTGTTTATCCGAAAAAGGTATCCCCACAATATGATAAATTTAATTTCGACTTTAAGTCTTCCTTTCACAAATACTCCTATAAATTTGAAGACTTCATTTTAGAATTTGGATTTGCATCGAAGCATTGCTTCTTTCCATATATATAAATTAAATATATTTTGTAACTGAAATTATCTGTTGATTATAATACTAATTAATTAAACTGATCAGTACTACTTTCATTATATCGTGCTATCTTCTTAACCTTTAATCACGAATCTCTCATCAAATGACGATGTTAACGATTTAAGATTATTACTAAGTCCGTAACATTTTCATGCTAAGTTCAATATATTATACAATTGTGGTGCATAATTAAATGAACTATGAACTAAAATGTGAAAGTAAGATTCAATTCATTAATTCCGGCACGACTGAAGAATTTAATACTCAAAATCACAGATTTCTGTAAAGACCCTTTTGATGTGGTAACTTTAGGATCCGAACTTAAGGAAATATTTACAAATATTCGAAATCTTCTATGGCTTCAGGAGGCCTCACTAATACTTACATACTGGTAAACCGGGAATATTTTTTTTATTATTGAAATTAAAGTCTGACCAGGAAAAAATGTAGTAAGCATAATCGCATCATTTGTTTGGAGTACAAGGAAGATATGTTCTTTAATTATATTTCTTGATCATTATTTTTTCTTGTTTTTATTTTGTACAGTAACAAATCTTCTATTAAGAATATGTGCGTTTTCCATATCACAGGACTGCGCAGCTTATGCAAAAACTACATTTGTAATTGTTTACAGACAAAGGGTAGGTCATATTACTGGACAGTTCATATTTCTGCATAGGTCTTTCCATTCTGATTGAAATTTATCTAAAAACGTATCTAAACACAACTCATTATTTATTAGGTCTTATAAAGTACATATTTGTAGAAAATTTATTTCTTTGTAAAGAAATGCTTGCTTGCTGATACAAAATTCTACAGCTCTTTCCCTTATTCTTTGTATCTTCAGTAGAAATATTACTTCTCGCTCCAATCCAGTCAAGCAATTTATTTACACAAATTAAACCTTCTAAACCTTCAGAATTTGATACCACAGCACTCCTCTCGCTTGGTTCCTCATCGTCCTCCTCGTCTGGTTTACCTAATAAATAATTTTCTTCGTCAGAATAACTTTCGTTTATCCAGTCATTGACATCCTGAGTGGTTATAATTTCTTCTGCGATAGTTTGGAGCATGGACAGAATTGACGTTTGCTCCTCTAGTTCTCCCCTTATTTGTTCCCGAAGTCGTGATAAGGACACCAAATCCACCTCACTCCATTCATCGTCAGATTCTGGTAAAATACCATGCCAAGATTTTCTAATGGTAGATGAAGGAACTTTGTACCATGCATCTGTGAGAAAAAGTATTGCTTCCTTCACGGACACCTTCTTAAGTGCCTTTGAAATATCTTCTTCCTGCGGAGCTATAATTGATGCTAAAAGGCTCTTTTTATAATGCACTTTTACAAGATTAATAGGATTTTGATCCAACGGCTGGATAATGGAAGTACAGTTTGGAGGTAGGAACATTGCTTTCATCTTCACTTTGAAGGCCTTGGGAATGACTACCAGCGTTGTCCAACAGAAGAAATGCCCTTGTGTAAGTGTTGTCTCATCTCAAAGTACATATGTTACTGATTACGTTTCATACAACTCATCAGAATTTTTGTTTACCTTAGGAACAAAACAGTTGTGGAACCATTCGCTAAAGAATGTGAAAGTTATCCAAGCACTGCAATTTCCTCTTTAACGAACAGGAAGTTCCTGATTTTTTTAGAGCTCTTGGATTAGCGGCTTTTCCAATTACAAAAGGTGTAAGCTTATGCTCTCCAGAAGCATTACAACAAAAAATAACTCTCTTTACTCAGTTTTCTACCAGGCGCGCATTTTTCAGAAATTAAGGCTCGTGTTTTGTCCGGCAATAACCTCCAAAATAGACCCGTCTCGTCAGCGTTGTAGATCTGCTCAATTTGCAAATTCATTTCTGTGAGACTTGCTCGAAATTCCAGCTCTAAATTAGCGGAGAGTTTTTCACCAGTGACTTTAAGAAATCTTATGCCATGTCGTCTTCTAAATTTCGAAATCTATCCATCGCTGGCTGTAAAATTGGACATTCTTTATAAACTTCATTAAAATATTTTGCTTTTTCACGCCATTGCAAGGTGGCCACTGGGACATTACTTTCTCTTTGTCTTCAAAACCATTGGTAAAGAGATTTCTCCATTGTTGGCATTTCTGATTTCTTCAGTGTTTTCCTTTTTCCGGGACAAGAGTCACAATTTTGCAAATAGACCAAAATTTTGGAAGATTTTTTTTTTAATTGCACTCACTGTTGATTTCCTGATATCATACATTTCCGAAAGAAAAACTGCACTCACACCTTTTTCTATCTCTTTTAATATTTTTGGAGTTCATTTTACCGTCAAGTTCATTTCAGCGGAGATTCATATCACCGAGCGCCTACTGTACTCCCAGAAATTTTACAATTTCCTAATTTTCATCTCCTCTGTCTCATGCCATGGTTGTTATCAGATTTTTGTAGAAAATTTCGATTTCTTAAAATCTAAAGTAGTTACCTACATTTCGTCGGTGATACCGTCGGCACTACCGCGTAAGTAAAGTTTTCAGCAGACATTAGATTTCCTTTTTTTTTGGTTATAATGACAAAATTATAATAAATAATTTAATTCGTTTTTTATTTGAAGTATATCGCGTTTGTGATGCAAGGTTTCGTGGTCTAACCTGTCTCCGACGAAAGATCACGTGGCGCCCAAAACCATTCTTTTTCCAGGAACTCAGTCCGTCTCCAGAGCTAGCCAATATCTACCTTGGAGTAGATAACACTTTGTTCAGAGCGATGATAGGACATGATTATCATCAGCGTTTTTAGGGTTCCATACCCAAAGGGTCAAAAACGGGACCCTATTACTAAGACTCCGCTGTCCGTCCGTCCGTCTGTCACCAGGCTGTATCTCATGAACCGTGATAGTTAGACAGTTGAAATTTTCACAGATGATGTATTTCCGTTGCCGCTATAACAACAAATACTAAAAAACAGAATAAAATAAATATTTAAGGGGGCTCCCATACAAACGTGATTTTTTTGCTCGTTTTTGCTAGATATTGATAACGGCAACAGGTAGACGCTTGAAATATTCACAGAATATTTAGTTTTATTATTCACTTTAAAAATAAATAATTAAATTAAAATAAAATTAATATTTAAATGGGGCTCCCATACAACAGACATGATTTTCTTGCCGTTTTTATAGAGAATGGTACGGAACCCTTCGTGCGCGAATCCGACTCGCACTTGGCCGGTTTATTTTTTTCTTTTTATATCCATTCATAAAAAGTTAGGAAAATTTCTTTGTATAGGTTTTTGCAAATTAATGTTTGTGCCCATAAAAATTCGTATTTGTATTTTAAAACAAACAATTATATATTAACATTACTAATGAGTATCTTTGCACATATGTAAAAACTTGTATAAAAATGTCTTAAGTCGTTTATGAAATAACTTAATGATGAGGAGTGAAAGAAACTAACCAAGATTACACTTCAATTTGATCACACTTTAAACTAATCAATGAATACAAAAAAACATCTAAAATTTGTTTATGTTACCAAACAGATATGCAAGAAATTATCTCAAACTCGGTGTGTTTCGAAGCATTAACTTACGCAACTTAATTGAATTTCTTTCCTCTTAGATCAGTACACGCTCTCTGAAGTTTTCGAATAATAAAAGTTCAGTTTCGCAGTAATATTTTCCACTGCAATTGTTTGTGCGAATTTTATAATTTCCCATAGATACATAAAGGGAAAGTTTTCACCCCATAGAGAGTCACGAACATGTCATGATCATTTCAGATTAATAATCTGAGGTGGCTGCTGTGTGCGTTGGACACGCAAATGATCTCTAGTGTACCATCTGATGTCTGATCCAATTTAGCTCTTCCAGTGTAGATAATCGATCAAGTTTCCATTATAATTGAAATCTGTAACCGTATCGAACAGCTGATGTATATACTTTCACTGGTTACCTGAGATTTTGCAATTTTCGTGGTAATAAACATCGTGGGTTTAAAGGGTATTTAATTCCTATTGACTTACAACAAATTATCGTTGTGGGCGAGCTTGCTTTATAAACTTATGGTTTTTTCTGGTTTTTGATAGCAAACTGGATTTGTTGAGAAAGTTGTAAAATTTTATATGACATTTCGGGCGCAAGTAAGGAAATTAACTTTTTTTAAGTTAAGGTTTTAATAGTATAAAACCCCATAAATATCAAAAAGGAATTTTAAAACATTCCTGTAATCTTATTCTGGATCAGTCGCTCATTTCAGTCAAAGCAAAAACCATTATAGCCTTATGGCCTTTTAGAGGAACCAAAATTTGGGGTCATAAACCTGTTAGGTTATACTGAAGGCTGATTATATCAAGATTCTTCGGATGTAGTGTTCTTATTGCATTGTCACTACTTTGTGTTTTTGGGGACTCAATCATTTCATAGCAGCACGAGTGAATGATTCACGGATAATTTAAATATGGAAATCAAAGCGGAAACATATGTTTTCGGTACAATTTATTACACGTCTAGCACGGCGCCTCGCAATGATAATTTTTCAAGCGCGAATATGCAATTTCTCAAAAAACCATGCTTACTTCAGGGCACTGGGTTGTCGCATGGAAACTGTAAAGGATAGTAAGGAATGCTCGTTAGTGCATGAACTAAAAGGTAAGAAATTTGCCATTGACAATAAACTCAGTGTAGAGATATTGCAGAGATATTTTTTTGAACTATTAAACTGGATGGATAATCCATCTGCCTTTTCCTGATTCTTGATGATGGCATCACACACGAGGAGACACTACGAGTTGTTGGTAAAGATAATAAAGCCCCCGGCCCTGATACAATACCAAATGATTTCCTCAAAAATGTCACGTTCGCATTCATTGGCAAACTAGTAAATGTTTTTAATGGGATCTTTAATAAAGGAAATGTATCTGAGAACTTTTTACAGGGAATAATCTACCCTATGTATAAAAAGGACGATCTGAGAATAGTTGGAAATAAACGTGGAATTACTTTTATGAACCCAATCACGAAGGTTTTTTCAGGGCTCCTTTATGAAAGAATTTTTATATTATAAATAATAATTTGAAAGCGAAATATAAAATACTTAATGAGTATCAAGTGGGCTTTCGAGTGGGATACAGTGCAATAGATAACGTCCTTAACTTGACAAATATTGTACATTTAGAATGGGACAGGGGTGGGAAAAAAAAATATTAGGATGTTAGAGAAGGCCGGTAATTAAGGGTTTGCATAAAAGTACCAAAGTAGCTGTATGGAGTGGTAAAGAACATTAGAGTCTGTAAATATGGATGATATAGTTAGTTACTGGGATTACAAACCTTAGGAGCAGGTTGAAAAGTTGTACTTCTAATATTTTTCATGAAAAAGCTGCATATGCTAAATATTGAGATAGGGACCGCGCCCTTGTATGTATATACCATTAATTCACATTTCTGGTATTTAGAAAAAGTTCTGGAGATTCCTAGTTGTAGTAAAATTTCAAAAATCTTGGCTGAAAAAATTATAACTCGTAAAATTTATTGGTACGAGCATTTAATACAGATAGCAGATAGACACGATGTGGTTTTATCTTCTTTGAATAAAGATTGCTTTAAAACTGCACTATCAGAAGTAGAATCGGATATGAGAATGAGATTAGTAGACAGAACTATGAACTATGAGCTATGACCTAGTCCTTGGCGTAATGAAGATCATTCGGTGTGTTCCTTGTGTAACTTAGAGGAGGAGGAAGAACAGAATCTTTTTCACTTTATTTCTGTGTGCCCTTTACTAGCTGAATTTAGAATAAAATGCTTAAATAAAAGAACTTTAAACATGAAAGAAACATTAGATATCATAAATGGTGTGGTTCGTAGTTGGAGAGGTCTCCGCAATTATTTGGAAATTGCTTTATGGAACAGGCAATTTACAAACCTCCGTAGACGACTTGCAAAGTCATTGTAGTTTATTTGTTTTTATTTTCTCGAAAGAATTTGTACTGTGCTCATGTATATATATATATATTATAATAGCAGACACAAGGTTTTCTTAATGCTTAATCGGGATATGTAAGTTTTTACAGGATTATTATTATTTCCATTCCATTATTTCCAGTTTCAGTTACATCACAGTTGCGTGGAGGAAACGCAATATCGGCTTTATATCGGCTAGATATCGTATCGTCTAATAAAGCTATGGGCACATTGTTCTTACGTACAAATCTCTACATCTCTATTAGCATGCCAAACAGCTGGATATCAGCAAATCAACGCGAACCATCAGGAAAACTCTTCTTACGTTAAAAAATGCAACTTTGGTTATTTGATTTGAATTAGTCTGCAATCCATAAGTACTGGTGTCATAAGATTCGGATTCCAATCTTCCTGGTATCTCCTTAGGCATTTTGTATCTTTCACTGCCGTCTGTCCCGGTCTGTCAGCTCAAAACTCAAATAATTAGGATCTATCATCTAATCTTGTGGAGGTTTCAGGTTGTCTGAAGAAGAAAAGGTCCGATTCAATTTAAATAAGTGAGAATTGTGGCTGCCGTGACACTATCCGAACTAAAAATGCTTCCTTTAGCTTAAAGAATTAGCTTAACGTTTCTCAACATCTATCTGATGGAACTGAAAATACATTCCATATTACGCTTAAATAATAGATTTTCCAAACAATCTCTTATTTACAAAAATTGTCGTCGCTTTAAGGTTATAAAACGACTTATTTTGAGCGTTAATCAGTTTTACAAGGTGGGAATAAGGAGAAGAAATAACCATGGAAGTATAAAAATTTCTTTTCGTAACCAAACACCTTGAAAATATAATGTTTCCCACCTTAGAATATTGCATAAATGCAAAGGCTTTCTTTTGGAGCACTGTGAAGGTTTGCGTAAATGCTTTGGGATGGACACAAACAACATCGTACTAGAACATGATTGCAACAAATTATCGCTAGGACAGTATTACCTTCCGTCGTAGCGTTGTACAAAAATACTTCCATTCCACATGAATGCAATGCATACAAAGGAATTTTATTTTGTATCATTTTTATATGAGTAAGTCGAATCTCCCGCATTTCTGGCATCCACATCCGTGATGGCCTTACTGCCATCTATACGTGAGGGTGACACTCATTGCGCAACCGAGAGCACCCTCTCCCAATGGAATAAAGCGATGCGAGTGTCGAGAAAAGGAACGAAGACGGAAGCTGCAAAGAAGACAGGAAGCGGCCACATCTTCCTATTTTGGTTTTCCATTTAGTGCGGGTGCAGACGTGAAAATTTTTGAATTGTGTGCTGGAAGAGACTGAAAGCAAATTTAGCTGGCAAGGAAACACGAGCAGATTTCTTTTTGCGAGGAAAAGAAGAGGGAATCTGCGAAAGAAAAAAAGATAAATAAAATAAGGTTCCAATTTGGATTACAAGTTGTCGGGTCGATGGTACGCAAGGATTTTTTTCTTTTCTTCACAGACATTTGCTTTCCTTCAAAATTTAGAAATACGCAATATTGTACCATGCTGGAAGGTGCATTTTTTGTGGATCAAGGAATAGCCAGGAGTTAATGGACCTTGTTTTATTACAGGTATTCAATGAATAAATTCCTTCACTCAAGCTCACAAGAAAAACTTTCATTGCAAAAGATTCGTGACTTGATATTCCAGCACAAGAATTTAGAATTGCTAGAATTTCTTAAAAAGATGCCCTACAAAGAAAGCAACTCACAATGCAAAGAATCATTTTTTTTCAAATCTAGATTTCTTAATATCAAAATAATTATTTCAGGCTACGTACAGTCGTATGGTGTCCCCTTCACAGTCCATTTAAATTTCATTGAAGTACAGGACTCAACTGTGGAAAAAAGATACACGGACTTCACGGTGTTATAATTTACTGCATTAATTCGCAGTTAATTTATTATTGTAGAATGGAATAAGGAATTGAACCAACAACTAATATCGAAAACTAGTTTTCAAATTTTGCACTAGTTATTTAGGTCCATAAGAATTACCCCTATTTGAGTTCCCACACCTACTGGAGCATGTGCTAGATATCTGCCAAAGTCATGAAAACTTAGTAATTAAATTTTGTCAGTGCTGATTTTGTTAATCTGCCAAATCTCATGGTTTCCTTTTTTGCCAAGAGAGTCGTCTTTTTTGGGGAAACTTGGATATACTGAAGCAGTAAGAAATTAATTATGCGCCAGATTAGATTAAGACCAGAATAATTTAAGCATTAAGGATTATATTTTCGATTAAAACTGTTAAAGCACTGAAGTTAAAAGTTTTAAATTGGGTGAACGATGCCAAAATAATAAAACGTTTCTTTTAGGTTGTTGTGAGTGATTTTGAAGACTTAAGAATAAATTGATTTCGATGAACCATTGAAGCTTGGACACCAGAGTTTTCTTGTATTCACCATACGCACCTTAGTATCGGTGCAGTTTTTGTGTACTAGGACGGGATCCTTTCTTGTAATACACAAAAAGGAGAAACACCACCCACCTCGTATCTAATAGTGTCCATAACAAAAAGTTTCTTAACAAATGTGTAATGTATTAAGTACTATATACACCAGGGATAGAAAGTAGGTTTTAGTACTGACATTTTGAGATAATTTTATTTAGTCAACATTGTTTATTCTTATGAGTAAACTACGCAGTTCTTTTCTGAAGTTATTCCTGTCCAATTGCTTTGCTGGCGCTATTATATCCCATGTCTATACTTCTTCTACAATTTGTTGAGTACACAAGAAGACTGTTCGCGTTCAGATTAATCGAAATATGAAATAAGAATTATTTGGAATAAACTTTAATGGAGTTTTCTTTTCTAACCTACTTTGCCATTTCAATCAAATTCTCTTTTCTCTGTTGACTTTAGAATACTGACTTGCATCGCATTCTTCCGCAACTTTGTAAGCTTGTACCTACTCATTTTTGGGATGGCGTTGATGAGCTAATGTACTTTTGTGCCAAGTTGAGAAAAAACATATCGATCTTTTTCTATTTTTTGTTTTTGTTGTATACGTAATCTGAGTGAGATCGTGAGTCGCTAACAGCATCAACAGCTCTGCTCGGTTTCTCCATTTCTTTCCTCTTTCGATCCTGAGCGAGTAGCTCAATTTATAGGGACTAGATCGAACAACTCCGTGAGCTAGATATAGTCGAAGGTGAGGGTGGATAGCCCACAAAGTCCCCTACCATCGGAGAGCAAAACCTCGGTCCCGGCAAGTGCCATCTCTCCCTTATTTTTACACCCCCTTTCATTCCTTGCTCCGCCCTTTATATTGGCATGATATCGTTTTTTGCTATGGACAGAGGGTGACGGACAGATCCTTTAGGAATCCACGCCATTGCCCCGAAGCGCAGTACTAGCCGCACACGGATGCCCTTGTTGCTCTCCCCTCTTGGTAGGCTGAGTTGAGCTGGGGATTCCTGAGGGTAGCCTCTGCGGGGGATTTTTTGCCAGTTCTCGCCTCTCATTAAGGCGAGGATGGTGGGAAATTCTCTCGGAAATTAGGGCAAAATTCTTTTAAACTGTCTCCAAATTGGTTAACAGTGCGCATAGCCTGGTCGCGTAAGAGAGCTTGGTTGTTTTTGTTTCTTACTGCACATGTGCACATCAGTCCGCTCGGTCAACGGTAAGTATTTATTAGGAAGAGTCTATCTCTCACTTTAATTTCGAAAAAGGTAACTATACTCTTCTAGGTTTTCAGAAATATTCCTAAACGTATGGCAGCACTACACCACTTTTATCGCTGCTTTTATGGACATTGTTTGAATATACTCTCTGGACTGATACTTTGTAGATCAATCCTAATGCGTGATACCCGCGCATTGGGCCGTCTACAACTTTTCGTCTTTTAGACTCTATTGAGCAGTAAAATTTCGCGCGTTCTTCTTGCGCAGAACAATACCAATGTTGAACAGACTACCATCTTCTGTTTGCCCCAGGGAGTGCAGGCTACAACTGTTCAAGCTAAATCTGTAGCGACAACCTTACTCGACATTGTAAATCCACATTTCCCTTTCCAAGCTTTCTTTTCGCCAAGGCATCATAGGGTATCCCCTAAGCTTTGGCTGCACCGTAAAAAAAGAGCCTAAAAGCAGATGTTGTTGATGTACAATTTTTTTTGTATCTGCCTACCTACCTACCTTCCTGAAATACAGGTCTGAAACTCCTAGTGATGTATGATAAAGGTGTTTTGGTTCTGTCGGCAAGTCGGAAATGTAATGGATATGTTCAGATCTATAAGGTGCCGATTCGAATCCCCAAGACGTCAAGCTGACAATAGAATACCATGGGGTGTTGCAGGACTAATCAGTAGAAGCTCTGAGTCTTCAATTGTTTTGTTCGAAATCCAGCGGGTCCAGTTGCTACATTTGTCAAGAAACAGATGAGTTTTCAGATATGTTGTCATGACCTTTATTGGGTGGATTAAGTCAATGATTATTTATTACTTTTGACCCTTATAAAATGACCTGCCGTCTAATGTTCCCTGTTCCGAGAGTTTCCATGATTTCTAATTCAGTTCTCAGTTTTACAAGCTTTCACTCTGAATACTTCTATACATCGTTTAGGGACTTCAGTTGATTTGTGAAGTAAGGATTTCTGCGGAGCGATTTATTGTAAAAGCCCGGAGTGTTAAAGGCCACCCGAGCACTTTTTATTTACAAGTTTGAATAGGAAGCGAGCAAAAAGTAATAAAAACCATTTCTAATGAATGCAGTTACAATATAATACTGTAAACTCAATGCCGTAACTACAACTGACCTTCATAATAATCACCACACATGATGGCCTTTATCCACGCAAGTAACTTTCACACCTTATTTAATTCCCTCTACAGAGTTCAACATCGCATCGATTTGAGTCTCTTACCCAAGGTGAAACCACTAGTCAGAGTTCAATTTAAGTTTCTCATCACGTTCAAGTTCTCAACCTACAAAACGAATGTCGATAAGACCTCAGAATTTAAGCATAACCTCAAAGCTTCTTTACGCCTCGCTCGCCTTAGATACAAAATTGCTACTATTGAAGAGGGCCCACAAATCATGCATAACGTACCGCTACAGTACCTTAAATAAGCGAAACGAAAGCAAACAAATAAAAATATATTTTAATGACAGTACTCGGCGATCACCACATTCAGGTGCAATGTAATGAATGCTGATGAACACGTCTGCAGCACAACAATTGAGATGATGACGGCAACATGAATTCAGTGTAAAGATACTCCAAACCCAGCACAGCAAGCAAGCATAGTATTAACGAGGAACGCTTCCCCTAGCAATTTCAGTGAAATCTTTATTTGTCCAGCCTTTCTACCAGTCTGTTGCAATAAAATGAACAAACGACCCCATTCGAGGTTGCTGATGCTAACATCTTATGTACATCACGTAATCATCTCACCGTATCTTGCCGGTGAGAATTGTTCACTTAATTTCGACTGGTGTCGTGTACCAACTACCCAGAACATACAATTTACGTCTACGAACAGTGGACTATAGTACTACGCCTAAATTGCATTCCTACAGGGAGGCAAACAAATAACGAAAACCGTTTTTCTCACACTCATCTCGGATCCTCAGTT
>QYTT01079678.1:0-11494 GCA_006980735.1 Dasypogon diadema
CAGAATCTCATCAAAATTCACCAGGTAACCCTTGTGAATTTCATTTTTGTCCTCACAAAAGTGTCAATTGATATTGCATGATTTTGTTTAGGTAAACGGGCACAAATCAGGTTCCCATCATAAAATATTCCATCGAAAACAAGCAACATAGTAATACCTGTATGCGTTCAATGTCCCACTTTGTAGTAATGATGCTATATCATAAATCGCAATAAGAATTCGTTATATCCGATGTCTTTTTAGTGCACTTGATTAGAAGATAACACAAATTGCCTAAAGTTGGAGTATGATTCCTTAGCCTGAGAGCAATTCTATCCTATTTGCTCTTATAAAAGGAACACCATCGAGTTCTGTACTGAATCACTATAGAAGAACTAGCTATGTATTTATGTAGGTATTATAAGATTCAAAGAAAAATTGTTATTACTCTCTGGTCGCAAATTAAAGAGTTCGTTCTGCTTAAAGAAAATATTCGAAGATATGTCGTCTTGGGAGAATAAAATTTCTTGATAAGTAATTGGATATAAAATATTCAATTTCTGTTCATCAGCTTGAAGGAAAAGTGATGTTTTTGCAGAGATTGAAAGAGTTCTTCGGTAGTAAAAGTAATCGGGAATTCTGCAGGAAATATCAAATCCGAACGATGGTAATTTTTAACTTTTTGGTGAGAATGAGAATGAAAAAATCTACAAAGTAATAATAAAAATGATAAAAAATGAAAAAATAATATAATCAGAAACGAATCAATAAATGAATACAAGGGCCCTTAAGTCTCTCTTCCTTGCTAAGTTACAGAGGTATTTGTATCTTGAAAACGTACGTGGCAACAAAGGAGGGCAACTTTTAACAGAAGGGCAGATTGGCTTTTCACTGCACTGTAGGATGCTGGATGCGGTATCTGCAGCACTTGTCCACAGATCTTTTTTCCATTCTGGAGCGCTGCAAACACCGCAGGAAGGTTGAGTATCGTGTTGGAACGTCAAAGCTGGAATGATACCAGGCGTGTAGGAGGATGGTCCCATGAAACTTTTCTTTCCTTTCCCGATCCCAGTCCCTTTCATGGCTCATTATCTAAGCATTTGGAAAATTATGTCTGCGATGAACAAAAACATGTAAAACATTTCTGAGGAACGTTGGCTCATGGTTCATAAGGAACAGATTCAATTCCCATCTACTTTGGTGCAGTTTTTTTCCCTTGTATTAGTTTCCGAAGAAGACAAACAGCTATTTAAATTTTTGGTTATCAAAAAATAGAAATATAAAATAAAAAAAAATCAGTTAAGGAGGAGAAAAATAATGATAACAATGGCAGAGAAAGAAGAAGAGCAAGAATGGGATTTGAAACAGGTTCGACTAAACTATGAAGGATAGCATGGAAACGAAAGTGATGTTAAAAGGATCGGTAGGCGTAAGACCGATAGAAGATAAACAAAATAGATGCCCAAGAAAAGTATAATACCCTGTCTTTAATTTTATATTCTAGAGCTAAATACAGGCAAGGAGTAATCCGTAGAGAGTATAACTGATATCAATTTGTTTATTATAGAACAAAATTCTGTAAATAAATAATTATCCAATTTAATAAGAAATTAGTTTTATCTTTTACCCTTCCCCACTTTCCATTTTGAGTCGACGTCTTTTCATATAATTTGTACGTGCAATTTTACAGATGCCTCAGATTATTATTAATACCTGGACGGTTCTAATAGTAGACGTCGATATACTCTTACATTTTTTCCTTGAAGTTCTTGTTTTCATTGAAATAATACAGCCCAGAGCCGCGTAGAAAAGAAAGATATTCAAATTAAATTTGAAAAAACCATCCAAAATACTCGGTCTATCACTCAATACTTTGCTATTTTTAAAACAAATATTACCCAAATGTAATGTAATTTTTCGTGCTGAACAAATCTCCACTTCATCGATCTTTGGCCTGAAGAAGCTATCACCGTGATATTCAAAGCTGTCAGCCGAAGTTGCCGCCACAAATAAAATTTATGCGTTGGTTGGATGGAAACCGATAAATCTCCTCCGTGTGTAAACAATTGTCAACATGAATTCATTTCAATTTTTTCCAACAATTTAAAAAAGTTTTCTTTGGAATTGAATAGCAGGAAAATGCCGTACTTTGAATAAATCGGTGCGATTTATAGAGTTTGGAACCACAAATTATGAAGTTTCTTGTGAGCTTCTTATTTTTATTGTCTGTAGTACTTGGGGAACTTGAGATGAATCCAAAAGTGATATATTATGGTAATTCCCAATAATGCTTCTCATGGGGTCTATAATCCATGTTGTCTGAGATTAATTAGATCGATTCAACATCTAATTGAACAGCGGGAATTCTAGAAAATCTTAAATGTTATTTAAAAGTCGCATGCACCTGCAGATTTATGACTATGGCAAGCACCGCAGCTTATTTTTAGAAAAAATATTTATTTTTGTAACTGAATAATTCAGTTTACCCTGACAAAGAATTTTGAAGCTCAAAAAGAATTTGGTGGAAATTTTACCATGAATATTTCCAAAAATAGCTCCTGGGTATGTGTCGCCAAAGTATTGCTTTCTATTTATGCTTCCTGCTCAATATTTTCAACATTGTTCTCGTTGTACCCCTAATCTTCACACTTCTCTACATCGGTGCAACACCACCTTCGCTTTTCTGACCTTTTCCTCAACTCGAATCCAGGAGTGAGGGATTGATACTCAGACTACAGGTGTTAGCCCACCTTGGAATCTTTTAGAGTGCGTTCTCCATCAGACCACTAATAGTCAGGAGGATCTTGCCCGAGACCGAAATTTTGGGAGATAAGCACCTGTAGAAAAGATTGGGATGATAAAACTGCTTCTCTAGCTCTACGGGTCTCTGATCTTCCTCCACTTTAACTGCACTATTTTTAGGTGGTACTAAACCGTACAACTGATAATATTGACTCGCCTATGCCAGCCAGAAGCATCGTACTGCAAGACTGGGTCTATTGTATTTTTGGAAAAGTGCTCAATCAAAAGATGTATGAGCCTCTTACCCACCAATAGCGATCTGTCCGCGGAAATTTTCAAAATCGTGTTGTGTTTAAATGCTCTCGGAACTTGTCTGCCATTATCGAGCTTCTATTGGCGCCTTCCGGCTTGGCGACTGGTGTAGAACTAGTGATTCCAGGAACGTTACCGGAGGAAGCCTTTTTAGAGGTCGTTTGCCTGTTGGCTTTCTCACTAAAGTCAAGGCGTCTTCTTCCAAAGTGGACTGAAATCTTCCTGGTTAGGCTTTTAATTTGTGTAAATTTTTGTGGTACCACTAAGGTCAAAAGTGGTGGGGTGCTGCAAGGTTCTATTTTCTCATCCCCGCCTTTTAACAGCGAATTCACATTAGCCAAGAACCGCATGATTATGTGCTAAATAGAGATATTTTTAAAATATTCACTGAGGGGTTTTTTTTGGAAAAGGTTGCATAGATGTATGGAACGAGCGATTTCTAAACACTCTTAGATAAAAGTGAACAAGTATTCCCTCTAGAGTTTGGAGAAATTAATTTGTAAATATCAAAAATAATGTTGAGAGTTTTATACTGAAAAAAATAAAACTTTCCTTCTGTGTCTTTCCATGAACTTAGGGACCAACAAGAGTTGAGTTGAATTAATCTATTTTTAGGCATTTACTAGAATAATAATTGTCATAAGAAACTAAAACTGATTTTCTTCACAGTAGTTGTCCACAATTCGTGCGTGCAAATATTCTTTCTGAAAATAATAAAGAAGGAAAAGTATTCTACCCAGTACAGAAAGTTTTTAATGATACTTTGTTTATGTTTCACGTATTTCCTTCTTTTAATTTCTCATTTTCCACCCCACGAATAAACAATTTTCTTCAGACTACCCGCCGTTTGGTGAAATATCGTCAACGTCATCCTCACAAAACTGCAATCAATAAACGAAACTCAAACTAGACAAAGTTAAAAAGGTGTGTATTTTTAGACTGATGAAATTAAGTGAAAACACTCAAGTCATTATGGAACGTTGCAGGGAACTATAAACTGCGCCAGCATGACAAGCATCTGCATCAACACAGAGATGTCGATCTTCAAGTACAAAACGTGGTATGGACTCCACATCTACCTGTACATCGCATTTATAAAACTCTCAAGGTTGTATTCTGTAGACATTTTAGAGTCAAGAACTCAAAAAGAATACTTTCGTAGGTGTCGAAATTCCACAGATGCTTGGATTATAGATGTCTTCATGTAAAAATATGTCTAGAGTTGTCAAATATTGCGAAATCTTCACCTCTGGCGTGTCTAATAGGCACTTTGTCATCGTCTATCAGTCAGGAAGTATTTAAAAAATTCAAAATTCGGAATATGAAGCCGTTCTCTTGCTTTTGACTGTTCATTTGTTTATTGGGTAGCGTACAGTAGATGGACGATATTTATACTAAACGACCTTGTTTACCAGCTTATGGAGTCAATAATTTACAGTCAAAAAGTATTGTCACAAACAATTTGCTGAAAAAGAATATTTAAAAATTTTTTAACACCCACATTAGGCCCAACGTAGATTTATTTCATTTAAATTGTCGCTCATTCCGTTTAAACAAAAACGTCTGCATTCATGAGAAAAAAGAATTCATTTATTTCCTCAAAATAGCTTAGAATTTAATTTATTGCAGTTTTGAACCAGAAATAAAGTCTTCCTTGAACGAATTTACTACAATTTCTGTTGTTATAAAATTATAATACACACAGGACAATTTTAAATCCTTTTGTATTGTACTAATTTACTAAGAACTGTTGTCAGGATTTAATTCGATATTAAACATTGGGCACCAATATTTATGAATATGAATCAATATACAGGTACTGTATATAATTTTAATAGTTTACAGCCCATCATAAGCCAAAAGGCAAAGCTGTCTTTTTGAATTTATTTCCGTATTCATCAAAGTTTGATTACTATAAACAATATTACAAAATAACAATACGACCTCAACAAACTTGACTCTTGATTTGATATCTAGAAAAAAACATCAATATTATCGAAATTATCGCTGAAGTATCGTGATATTTGTTCTTTAAGATATCGCATAAGCTCAGGGGAAATCCCTATGATTCTTAGTCGGAAGGAAATTAGGGAAGAGGAAATCGTAAAATTTTAACCTGACAAATGTTGTAAGTGAGCTACAATTTTTGGCATGAAATTATAACTGTGCAACATTTCAGTAGCTTCGCAAATGCAATTCTTATCAGCAGAATTGCCTCAACCTGTGCAGGATTCGAACCCACGCCAACAGGAAAATGGCGATTAGACCAAATTTAATGCAAATAACGCATACAAGAGGTTGCTTTTTTGTAAATATTAGCTGTGTTTTTTGCTACAAGATCCAGATCTGTAGTCAAAAAAAAACTATCATACCTCTCATTTGTGTAAACTCAGATTATGTTTTGCATAAGGTGGTTTTTCATGAGTCTGGATTACACTACAGAAAAGAAACAACATGAATTTCTGTGGCCAAGTACATTCTCAGTTAAACTAAATAATGAAAAGGCATAACATTACGCCATAATATGTTCTTCATACTGGCCAAACTCTTTAGATTCCACACAAGAAGAGTAGAATTATAAACAGATGAAAATGTATAAGACCATTAGAACATGGAGTTAAATAAGCAAAATTTCGTAACTCCACCTCTACACCCTCTCTATTTGCAATCAAATTCAGGTGCACGTTTATAAACAAAAACTATTTGTACACTAAAATTATTTACTTTGCACGTTTTCATTGCCGAGCAAAGCCGCCATAGTAAGTCATTGAGAGTAAACCAAATTTATTTTTATTTTGACGTATATCGTAATTTAAAATCTAATAAAACTTCTGAAGTATACCGTAAAATCTATTTTGCTCTCCTTTGTTCACCAACATTCTGCCCCAAGGAATCAAGTGTTTGGGTTGGGTAATGTAACTTTTCGGTGCAAGAGTGAAGTATCTGCATATGCTTCAGCCGCATTTGCATGCCATCCATAATTAATTAAATTCGAATTAAATATCGAATATAAACTGATTATTTTTGGACAGCTGTACGCATATGTAGACATATTAAGTGCTGGGAATTTGCTCACGCCTTTAGAAAGGGGCCTTCTATTTTGCTAGTCATAGTATGAATTAGTTATGTAAGAAAATTGGTTTTTTTTACCTTCCAGGAAGGGAAGTATTTCCTCGGTTACGTGAACCGCCCAGAATTTGCATTAAAGGATTTCAAATTACGTACCTACTTCATTTATCATATGCCAGTCCCTTGAATTTCTAGGCAGTGTCAATAAATTCTTTTCTAGAACTAATGGGTGATAAAGCGAAAACTACGCCTAGTAAAATCGAATTAAGTTTGTACAATTGACCTTAACCCAGACACCACTTAGCAGCACAAGCAGCTATAGAGTGCGTTTTCATTTCGCCCAGTAAAATTGTTCCTTTGCAGAGATACTTATTGCTGTGCTTTATTGTCCTGACTAGGACTAGGGCTAATCCTCAAATCCGTTTGATAGCATGGTCGGGCGCAATAGGAAATCGTAATTTATTTCCGACATCAACGTTTATTCGATGGTTAAACTGCGAATCGGTATCTGTTTTACTTTCTAAACTGTGCGGATAAAATTAGATTCGGATCCTACACAAATCGAGGCCTCTTTGTAAATATGCCGTTAAATTTACTTAATTGTGATCAATTCTGGGAACCACACCTTAACTAGCCTTCTCTGAACCATGAACTCAAGGTTATTGGTTTTAAAAGAACTGATAAATAGGATCCGAAATCGGAGCCCCTTTTGGCAAATGGGGTAATTTTGATGAAGAGGGATCGACAAAAGGAACTATGAAATTGTACAAGGATAAACCATGACATCTATTTGTTCGAAAGAGGGCCTTCAGGAAGTAAGGGATATTTATGGGGAGGTGATTTGTAAAATGTTAGTCGGCAATCTGTTACTTCCACTCTACCGCCCATAATGTATACATTTCCTGGAAGTGTTGATAATTTCAATATATGAGCCAGATTGGTAGTGTTTTAATCCTTTGCCATGAATTTATATTTTGTTATTTTTTCTGGCTATATTAGACATGTCAGCTCCCCGGGATATTTTTTTTCATGTTTATTTTACGATTCCTCCCAAATTGAGAAAAGAAAGGGTTTCGCTGTTAAAAACACTCATATCATTTTTGGCTATGAGTTTTTAGCTGACAAAACTTTTCAAACAAAAACTTTGAAGCAGGAGAATTTTTAAAAGCACAATGTAAACATTTTCCATCCAAAGTTCTGCTTATCTGAGCACTATATAAAGTTTTAACGAAAACTTCCAAACATAATGCCTTCGTCACGTACTGGGTGTCTTTGTGAATCAGTCATATTCACCTACAGAAATTCTTTATCTATTCTGTAAGGAGTTTTAAAAATTTTTTTGTTATTACTGCAATTCTCTATTCTGCTAACGTAATACCAAAATAAATATTGACCAACTTTTTGAAAACAATAGAGAATTGAATTTCGCTTTATACCTTTGTCTTTCGAGAGCAAAAGTCAGAAACGAAAGCAAGAACTCTAGGGATGTATCACCACTGAGATCAAATTAAATCGCAGAGATCATATCGCGAGAGTAGGCGATAACGTTGCAGTTTATGTCAGGGATTACTTCGAATTTAAGGTTGTCATGTTTCTAATGATATTTGGTATCGATTTTATCCGCGTTGAAATATCTAATGGTTCTAGGAAGTGTTTGCTAATGCGCACGTTTGCTGGCCTCAAAATTTCTTCTCCCTGATTAATATTTTGCAATTAGAGACTGTGTTATCCAGACTTTCGCGTCATTATCAAGACCTTGCTTCAATGTGAAGAGCTTCTGTTGCTAGCTTTTCCCATAATTTGCTTCTAACTCTTGATTTATAAACTATAAATAACTTATAAACTTACTACAAGGCTGTGCAATGCCTTCTTTATTAGATTTACTTTTGATCGGTTTATGGTTTATGGAGATATTAAAAATATTGATAGTGTACGGCGGGCTAAATAGCAAACATGAATACTTTCGGTATAAGTTGCGTGTAAATCTACCATCAAAGAAATTGAGAATTAATCAAAAGCAGTATGTAACCCATGGCACAGCAGATTCTAAATACGACCTGGTACCAGGTATCTTCAATAAACAATTCAATACAGCACAGGCCAATGAAATTTCACATACCTCAAATGATGATTACTCAACCGATGGTATAAAATCTAATGCTATTGGTATACAATCTGATAACATACCACCGGAATTTTTCTAATTTGTCTAAAGCACTTGAGAAAGTGATATGTAATCAGTTTCAAATATATCTTAAATGTAACGGTTTTCTTATAGATTAGAAATTTGGTAATCGAAAAAATCATAGTTGGAGAGTGCTCTCCTGGAGGTAAATAATTATATGTGTCTTTTGTTGCTAAATCACCACAAATTTCTCGATAACCTACTCAACAAATTCAAACTAAGACGGATGACTATTAAATTCATATATAGCTACCTATCAGAGGCTCCGCACTTGACCATTAGCTGTTCACCAAGTACATTTGTAATTTGTAATTTTGTTAGTTAAGCATTAGGATTCAATCCCCCGCTTCTCTCTTGTATTGAAAGTTCCTGTTCTGTGAAGTAAGTGGTGTGCCGCAGGGATCAATATTAGGTTCAGTTTTGTTTATAATACTTATTAATGCTCCTTTGTTCAAGGTTCTGTTTCCTTTATATAGTCCTTTATATATAGTCTTAAATTGTACAGTTTTCACAGCATTAAATATTAAATCAATTCCGTCGTGGAGTTTGTTCCCCATTGATTTACTTCGAATGTGACTTACACAACTCTCTGTAACATATTCGATAGTGCAAAAAGTGGGTCAAAATCGGTTTTGTTTACACAAAAATGGACATTAAGTTCACTCTCCTCTTCAGATATTATTTAATATAACTCTTTTATTTTTCTACAGAAAAAGGAAAGGAAAATGGAAATTTTCGAATTTTCTTCACTTTTTAAATTTAAAAAAAAAACAAATCTTGAACAAACATACAAATTTCAAAAGTGGTGCACAGATAACCATCAAATAGTTTTAATTGTTCAACTTTATAACTCCAAATGCTCCAAAGTTTTCAATAATTTATTTGTTATTTAAACCTAAAGATTTTCAAGCAATTAAATAAAATTGTGACCTAGTAATGCACATAAAACTCAACAAGAGCAACTGTATTAAAAAATTTGAAAAAAATCAATGAGAACTTGCACCAAAGCATTACTCCTAAGTGGCTAACTTTTTGCAACACAAAGTTGTACGTGAACGTGTGATGAATTCCTGGCTTAGAGCCAAATGTTTACCATCGAAGGAAACTTACGTAAATGTTGACCCCCATTCTTTTCGTAAAGGCTCCTGAATTCCTAGATCACTGAAAATTCTATATAGTATTTAAAAGGCCGAGTAAAATTAATAGGCGAACCCTTGCTATAAATAAATGAGTAATTATAGAGTAGTGGGAAAAAATTTACAAGTAAAGAAGACTTTTGAGTCACGATGTGGCATACAAATAAAATTACTCTCTTGTCTGGGTACTAAATCTGTGGCTCCACCGACTATATAGCAACATTTGACCACAATGCGATTTGTCCTGATTTCCATAATAACGTGTTGAACTACGAGTAAGTGTGAGTCTATGCTTGTAAATTGTTCACCCTTTAATGTGTCCTGCGGTTTTCAGTCATTTTAAGGGTTGCTACTAATTAGTCCAGTACCCTTTTCTAGGTCCTTGACAAATTGCATTGACTTGTAGCACTTCAAGCTTATCTGACATACAACAAAAGGATAAATGAGCAAAGCTCCTCAGGAGAGTTAAACTTGTTCGTAGGGAAGTGGGCTTTTCGTTTTTTTATATAGGATATACATTTCACCAGTTCGTCCTATAGATTTTCGACGGCATATTGTCGTATAGTCGGACAAAGATTCAAACAGAAGATTGTCAGGCAGTAAATTTTTATGAACATGTTAGGAAACACTGTTGGTGGGCAGATATTGAATAGTGCGATTCTTCTTCATAAGTCTCTGGATACTGGCAGGATATCCGCCTTCATTATTTTAGATTGCAGAAAATTTTGCGGAAATGTATAAATAAAAACGGCACTAAAAATAATGTTGTACGGAAAATAACTGTCTATGGATTTATCACATAATTCTATCGTGGCCTGTTTTCAGTAGATATAAGCATTTTGTAATTTAGGGCAAAGTGTAGTTGTTTCAACTATTCGTAGGTGTGTTGAAGAATGCCATCCTCCGACACGAATTATATAAGCAAAAATTTCAGTGTAGAGTAGGTTCAGAGATTTATATAAAAGATAGTGTGTGAGTTTTAGATTTTTTTTAATGTACACTTGGATTTACCTTTTAGTTATAGAATTAGATTTAATTTTAATTTAACTGGAGTGCTTTCTATCTTGCTAGTGAATCAATGTAATGAATCGAGTTTTGTATGATTAAAAACATATGAGAAAGTGGTGTATAAAATTACAAAACTTCTGTTGATTTGATTTAGCAGATGTATTTGCTACCCTATTAGAGAATTAGATTGAAAGAATACGAAAAGTTCATTTATTGAGTTCAGTTCATTTTGAGGGAATTTTCAACAATAAAATGTGCATTTTTGGTAACGATAAATTACATTGGTGTTACTATGATCCATATTTCAAGGACTATTGTAAAATTTTTATGCACAGTCCATATCGATTTTCTTAGAAAAATGCTGCTTTTTTGTTTCAACATCATCAGACAGAATCAATGCCTTCAGAAGAACGCAAAAAGGTTCCTATCTGAAAAGATAACAACTAACACTTTTCTTTTGGTTTATGATCAAGTACCTTAATTTTAAATTATTAGATGGATTGGTCCAAGTTGGGATCGAATTGTAGCTTTGTATAGACATTAATTGGCACGAAGAAGAGCAGTCGACTTGGCTAGCTCAATGGTCAGAGCATTGGACCGGAAATCGGAAGATGGCTGATTCTATTCCAGTCTCACGTGCTGTTTTTCCATGTTAATTCTTAGGATCATTAAAAATTAAAGGTTTAAAAATTTACCAGCATTTGAATTTTACATGGCGAGCTTAACACAGGTGGGGATCTTTGGACCAAATAGCATTGCTGCTAGAGCAACCAATTTCCAGGTAGGGATATATGCAATAGAGCTCTCTGCTGGTGCAATCATAACAAGGTTTGGGGCTAGCCGGGGGAGTCAGGTGACTCTAAATACTCTGTGCTCTTGGACATAAGAATATAAACTTGCCTGTATCTATGGGAACGTTGTAAAATAACAAAAGTAATGTGAGTGTAAGGCAAATACGGCTTACAACCACTTTATGTTTCGATAGATAGTCATATCAGGCCTATATTGTGATCATGGGAACAGGGTGCTGAATACTAATTTTGGACCAGCCAACCTTCCCTTA
>QYTT01079681.1:0-21806 GCA_006980735.1 Dasypogon diadema
AGAAAACTTCAAAAACTAAGAATCTAGCTAACTCCCACAAGGTTGTGACAAATACGCTTACTAGTTCAAAGTGCTGTACAAACTACGTACATAATGTAGGCCATGTTCACTGTGGGGGAAATAGATTTATCAAGCTTTCAGCTAAACGTTCCTTTTCCATTTGCTTTACGACCAAAGAAACTTTACAGATTTCACTAATGCCTTACTAAAACCCACCACTGGTCCCTCACAACTGCCGAATCATCTGCACTAGGGGAAATCACTTACAGCATGCTCCATCAGTCAAAGAAGTAATTAATCTTCAAAGGAGCACACAAAATCCAATTTATGCTTTAATAATTCACCCAAATAATACTTTTATGACTAATAAGGAGAGTAAATGCCTTTTTTCCGAGACATCATGACGTTAAAAGAATTTATGGGAAGAAAGTTATTAATTTTTATTTCTGACCAAAAAGCACCTTTGAGTCCATGTCACTTTGCATTATATTTTATATGAGAGGCTTTTATATCGTTATGCGCTCAATTAAAGACACCCCGCGATAGGTTTTAGCGGGAAGCCTGATTTTTATGAACCTCAGTCGTATATTTTTGTTGGTGCATTAAACTGGTGGCATTTGCTTGTTTTGCAACATATAAGTACCATACATAAACTCGTTAAAACCGAAAGCTTATGTTCCATAAGCAGCTGCAGCATTTGCTGATGTGGACATAAAATTCCACTAATTTCAAGAAATATTTTCTTGCTCGCGGGCTTGTGGTGCTATTAAATAAGGTAATCAAACATAGAATCAACATCGAACCAATTGAAGGCAGAGTGCAATTAATAGCGGATGAACTAGTACAATTTCCAGAATGCTACCTGCTCCGAGGAGCTCTTGATTTCCTCCCAGGTAATCAGCAACAATTAATTAGATAAATTTCACGTGCAGAAGGTTCGTGTTTTACGCCTAGGGGCCCATTGAGTATCACTAATGAAGGAACCTACCAAGTCGCAGTCAAACCGGGCAAATAGCTTAGCACTCGTCCTCTTTATTTTCAATGTTGTGGATCGGGTGTTTCATTCTACTTCCAGTAAAACTTTGCCATATAAACATTGCCACAACGTAGAACTCCCTGGTACATCACATTCGCATTCAGATCCCATCGTCGTCTATCTTTGGCCATCATCAAGAAATCTCGTCACGTTTTGTCTCTTGCTTGGGATGCTGTTGCTGGAATACTCGACGGGAAGGGAGAAGGATATTATCGGATCTTGAATGTGCAGGACGTTTCTTGTACGGCGAACTTAGACGAATCTATCATGTTGTGACAGGTGCACTTAATTTGTTCTGTTCGTGATGGCGCGTGGGTGAACACCAAGGAACATGAGAGAAACATGATGTTCTTCAAATCTAATGGTTTTTCTTTTATCAATTTGGAATGATATGAACTTGTCTCTCCTGTCCTCTCAAAAATTTTTGTTAGATTTTTTTACTATGTCCTTTTGAGACAGAAAATTTAGAATATTGCTTAATAATCTTTGATACGACAACTATGCCAATTTGCAAAGATCAAAATAGATCTTATAGAAAATACTTTATATCTGCAGTAGGAGAATGCTACAGTTTCTATTTAAGAAATATTGTAATACATGTATATAGATACATTAACCCAAAAGTTTAGACTGTAGAAGATAGTCACCAAGGACCCGGTCCCCAAAGTCGACCTTATCGTGATAGGATGGAGAAAATAGCGGACACATTGGAGGAGACGAAAAGTATTCTAATCAAAGCATCCAGGAAACTTGTGTATCCGCATGGCCGCCAGATTACACCGAGATGGAGCGGAAAACTGTCTTTGGAGAGAATGAAGAGATCTTATGTAGTTTTGCGCCCTTCACATCTTCGCACATGTATAGGATGTTACCCACCACCCACCTTAATAAAGTGGAGCAAAGAGGTTATTGCGCCTTGGCTTTGAGAAATTTTTATCACCTGTGCTTGTTACACGGCGCAGAGTTCTAAAAAGGAGCAAAGCTAAAGTGGCCACAATGGTAAAAAAAGCGGCAGTGGAGATGACACGTGGGACTTAAAAGAATTATACATAGCACTCTTCAAGGAGATATTATTAGCATAGAAGAATCCTGCATCACGATATCCTAAGACAGGATCAAGAGAGCCAGGATAACCGAAAGTTTTTACAAAACTCTTTATCAGTGATGGATCGCTACCACACAAGTAACCGAGGGATATGCCTATTTTCACGGACAGCAGGACAGGTGCAAGGACCATTTCCAGTTCGTGAAGAACAGAAAAAAGGGGAGAATGATACGAATCGACAGTTGACAAGATGGTTGAGCAGAGCCCAGGGGCTGGTCTAAAGAAGCAATAGTGTCAAGAAACTGAATGCGAATAATTTACACTATCTCCGCAAAAGAAATTTATTTACCTTACTCACAGCGGATCTCAGTAATACAAAGACAAAATTTTGCTTTTCAAAAAATAGGACTACTACAATATAATATAAAAAAAATTAACAAGGAAACTATTTTTTCTTTACTACCACTTCCTCTTCCTCTTTACGTTGCAATGGCTCGCAAACGCATTTTGGTTTCGTAGTTCTATACAGGTTCCCATCAGGCCCCTCGGTCATAGTAAAATTAACCGTGGTAGCAGTAGCTGGTTTCAATGGCATTTTCTGTTTGGCAATTAATTTTTGATCGGGCCCAACCACGGTATGACTTCCGCCATAATATCGACTCCTAGGTTCGCAGATACATTTCACGTCATAGTGCCTGGCTGGACCCAGCATAGGCACTGGATACTTAAGTTGATTCAAATCAGCGTCTGCAGTACACGTGATACATCTGGCATCTTTCAGTAAACGTATTCTAACCGCTGCGGCATGGGCTGTTAATTTGTTCCTTATGATGTCATTCAGCTTCTTTTGAATTATCTCCAACTTGCAATTAATGTATTTTTTCAAGGAAGACATTTCACAGTGGTCCGCCTTAGCATCTATCATCAACTGTATTTCCTTGTGAGCCTTCTCCCACTCAATCTCATCACGCATAAGCTGTTCCAGAACTTGCACGATTCCACTTGAAATATCGTCTTGAACAGATTTGAAGAATTCTAAGGTAACTAGTTTTAGCAATTCATCACGATCTGCCTTCTCCTCGAACAGGTAGTCTAGTTCCTCCCTATCTGCCTTGATTATGCGCAGGTGTTCAGTTATTTCCGTAAACTTTTCCAATTCCAGGTGGATTTTTTTCTTCCAAGCATCAAACAGATCGAGTCTCTCAAGAATTTCCCTAATTTTCTCCAGTAACTTAATTCTTTCTTGAATTCCTTTGATCCGCTTTTCTGTATATTTGCTACACTCCACTATGTCTTGGACATGGCTGTTTATTTTCCCTATATCCTTCTTTGTTTTTGAGATCTGAAAGCACAAATTGTCAACTTTCTCATCCACTTCATCTACAGAATCCTTAGAGGCCACTTTGTCCAAAATTTTCTTAACACTCTCGATTTTCTGAACCGCGTCTTTGTGCTCCTCCAGTGTGTTACTTATTTTCATAACTTTTTTAACCAGCTCACAAAAACTTCTTTTGAACTCTTTCCGAACATTTTCTATATCCTTTTTATTAATTCGGCGCCCGCCAACTTTATCTTCGATACTTATATTTCTTTCCGCAGTTTTTTTGGGCTCTTCAAAATGTGCCTTGATATCCACATTCATGCTCGAATGTACTTTGAATTTCCTTACCAAATGTTCATGTTGAAAGGTTAACTTTTCGAGTAAGACTGCAATCTTTTTAATCGATTTTTCTATGTTAGTGTACCTCATATCGCCGTAGTCTTGCTCGGCAGTAAATGGTTGTAAGACTCTCTCGGAGTGATCTTCCATAGGAGCATCAGGTTTATAAAACTTTTTTGAGAACTCACGAGAAGCTTTTACCTGGTCCAATGAGGTTGGCTGGATTGGTTTTCTCGACCCCCTTTTGTTTATTTTATACATTTTAGGATCCTCGTAATATTTAACCACGGGTTGATGAGTCTGGCTCAATTCAGAATCCAAGGCGAAAACTGTATTTTCCAAATTTAGCTTACCAACGATAATATGAAGAATCATTGGCAAGAAGTTATAGGAAGCAAATTTTGGATTCAGGCAGACATCTATCGCCTGATCCATACTAAAGACTTTGTTGGCGTCATAATTCTGAGGCATTTTGCTATTTTAATTCTGAACAAATTGAATGAGTTTTTGCGGGTTTCAAGATTACAGATCCTCCGTGTGAGATACACTTTGACAGTTTACACAAGGAAAACTACAGAACTCTGATTAATTCAGGAAAATATATCCTTCAGAAAAGTGCGGAACCCATATGAAGTAAGGCTAAAACCATACATAAACAAACCTACGAAATTTTTATTTAATCTAACCGAAGAAGAGCTTTTAAAATTTTTCCATATAAGAATTAAATAATTGCAGAGGAGAAGGATGAAAATATAAAAGGGACGACGAGGCAGATTTATGAGCAATTATGTCGCAACGACAAAGCCAGTAACTGCTATCGGCTACAGTACTTCAGAAAGAATCAGGAGTGAGTACAAGATAGGAAAATTTTTGTTGTTGCGGAGCTTGTGCGACTTCTCCAATAGATAACTCGAGGCAGAATTCAGGGAATCAAGCTTGCTAGCATCATCAGAAAAAAGTTGTAGACTTATCCACTCCTTCAGAAACAGTAACCACATGTACGTCACTACCTTACATGAATTTCCAACACTCCAAGTCCTTTCTACGTCGTAAACCCATGACAAGTTTGGCTTTCTAATGCCTTAGATTGGCCGCACACTAAGGACTTTTTCTAAGAAAGATCGAGTAAATCTGAGGTATATGGGCAAAATTTGTCGGTTAAGTCTGGAACGAATAATTCCTAGCCACAGTCTTGAAATTTGATCCGAGTCGTTCAAGTCGGGAACAAAAAACCGAAATGTGTGGGAGTTTCTTGCCTCGTTCCTCAGTTTTGTCATTGCTTCCTATCTACAAAAAATACGATATATCTTTTTTATCACTTAAAACTGGAAATGATGTCTGTAGTGTGTAGACAGCATCGGAAAAATCTGAAAATTTCTCCGACTTAAACGATCGGGTAAATCTGCAGCAAAAGCCCGTAGTGTGTGGCCGGCCTTAGAAATTCTCCATGTAAAACAGTCTTAAGCATCTTGTCGTAGCCTGTCCATTTGGGAAATGTAAGCCAACTATTTTAATCTGTGGGATATTAGAATTTCTACAATTATTGGCGTATTTTAGAAACACTTCACTTATTACATCCAATGGTAACTGCTAAGCAAATCCTCATTTCACAATATCAAAAGTTGAGAAAATAATAAAAGCATGAAAAGTTGACTTAATCATATTTCTGTATATATGGCATTAACCTCCCTCATAAATGGAATTTAGTTCAGAAATGTTAAATCCCTGCTAAGCCCAAAAGCCAGACGATGCGTATTCCTGCCGATCAAAATTGTTTTTTCAAAGCTGGGAATGTTTTTTGTGATAACGACGAAGCATTAAGAGTCAATTTTATAAATCCGCTCTAAGTACACCCTTAAATTGAAAAATTGCATGTTAACACCACATGCTGGTAACTATATCCAGCAGTGTTAGGAGTTAGTCCGCAACATACTGTAATGGGCTCAATAATTGTACCAATAATCGTAAAAGTTGGAAGCTTTTCAAATGTCGGATGTTCTGAATTGCGTACTTGTGCTTTTTCTGGTCTCCCCTTATAATTGGTACATTGTAAAGTGCCTTTTGACTTTGTACTTTTAACTGTTTAAGGAAGGGAAGAAAGTTAAATGGGTATCCTGAATGTTATTCTGGAAAATTTTGTTGTAAGATTAGATGAAAGCAATAGCACATAACTCTGCGTTTCTTTGCGTAGTTTTAATTTAAATCATATATACCGGTGGATGCGTACCGCTTAAAAAAAAGAGCGTAAAAGTAAGAAAAAGCAAAGAAAAAGCTTAAAATAAAAGAACTGCGCAAAGAAAGACCGCGTTAAAGCCAGTAAATCCCGAAAAAAACGCGTAAAAGTTAATTGCATAGAGAAAATAACCTTTTGTAATAGTTTCAGAAAACTTCGGCAAGTCAAGTATTCGTCAGATAGAAATCTTATCCTGAAGGTATTATTGCACTAAACAAAGGAACCGCGAAAAACAAAGGAACCGTGCATAAAAAACCGCATAGAAGTAAATAAATCGCATAAAAGGAGACCCAGGCGCATTGCAGATGGAAATCTAAAAGGATATACGTAATGTGGTCCAAGTATTCGTGACCTCGAAGGGTTCTGATTAAAATTTCCTGGAATCTCTTTGCCTATCTGATACCCTCAACCATTTTGAGGGTATAAAAACCCCTGTCGGGACAATATTCTCAACCAGTTTGAAATAGTGGTTCTTAAAGTGAAGTGATCTTGTCTAGAAAAAGTGAAAATGTCAAAAATTAAATACCGTGCTGTAAAAAATTTTTTAACAAAAGATGGATTAACGCCGACGGGAAACATAAAGCGGATGGATCGTGTATATGGAGAATCGCCACCATGGTTTTCAATGGTTAAACATTGGTCAAAGGTTTTTCACTGGGGACGGCGGGGGTCAGTTGAAGATGATCCATGCTGTGGAGGGCCAATTTGTTCGGGGAAGTTTTTCTGGCGGACCTGCGGTTAAAGGCCAAGGAAATCTCAGAACAAACCAGTATATCGAAAACAAGTGTCCTCCGGATTCTTCATGAATATTTGGGTACGACAAAAATCATCACAAGATGGGTACCGCGAAGTTTTTATTGCAGAAGCTTTCAGTATTGAATTATATAAAGGGATTTTGAAAATTGCTTTAAATAATTAACATAATAAACTATTGAGCAATAAAACTAAAACAGAAGCAATTAATTTAGTATATAACCTATAGGGAGGATGTCTTGGATGGAGAGAGGAAGTAGAGAAAAACACCATTTGTGAAAAAACAGAAAAGTATATTCGATTTGGGGAAAAAAGAAACTACGCCTGCTTTTTACTATAACAATAGGCGAACTTTTCTCCAATATTCTTTATCAACGGAAGCTTCAATTTTATATTGTGCTTTTTGTATGCAGTATAGTCAATTATCACTCTTACTGTGCCTTGCTAAATTCAGAAAACTTCGGCAAGTCAAGTATTCGTCAGATGGAAATCTTATCCTGAAGGTATTATTAGCAATTGAAACATATTAATGCGATACATGCAAACTTCTAAGTGATAGTATTGAGAAATGCGATGAACTTTATTGATCACCATCATTTTGACCACCTCAATCTCTTCATCTTTTTAAATCGATATCTAGTACTTCCTCCAAAATCGGAAACATCATCCAGACATAGTAAGCTGGACTTAAATTCTCCGAGGCTTCTCCCATAAACCGCCTTTAGCCCTTAATAGTATTCATCCGGAAACTGTACTGTAACAATTTTGCCCTGCAGTATTAAAAGAACCAATCACCAGTTTACGGTTCATTTAAGTGCAAGAAATCTTTTGAATGGCAGGAAAATTAATAGGAAGCGAATTTAAACCACACCCCGCCAATAAAGCTGACTTTTTCTGATAGTTTATGTCCTATCGCTTTGAGAACAGCAAAACAATTCGAGAAGCAATAAAATAATTTAATTATATCTTTACTATCAGTGCCCGCTTCAAATAAAAAGTGGATACCCGGTTTGATTTTATCACTCGCCTAATCTCACCTGCCATGACCTGCTTGGTACGAAACTCCAATTTCACAATTAATAACCCAATTAAATCTGGCCACAATTACTGGATCACTTACAAAACGTAGCGGCTTTAACTTTGTTGGTCATTTGTGACTTATATTCAGCATAAAATGCCCAGAGGGCAAGTGAACTACTGTGCAGTGCTACATGCTCTTTGTCGCACGACTTTTCAACTCTGAGTACAACCTTAATTGCAGGTAATTAAATTTAAGTAAACACCACTGGTGTACTGCAATAAAATTGTTGGAGGTAGGTATACCTGCGAATAACGCTACCTCCCGGCGGAATCTTGAGAAGTTTAATAATTTCAAACTACTGCGAATCAGACGTGATGCCGGCAGCACAGGCACAGCTCCAGAGTATCTGGCAATTTTTGATATTAAAAAAAAATATATCTTCTCTTCAGACGCACGGTAATTAATTTTGCTTTTTAATTTGAAACGATCCAAAAGAAGAAAATGGAATTGTCGTAGTTTCCTCGCTTCCAGGGAAGATACAAAATTTCAAAAATTTTCTCGTTAAGCTCGATTGCAGTTTGTCTGCTTTGCCGGCAGACCGTCATTCTCAGCATATAAATAAAAATTCCTGGGGTGCATTCATTAAATGCATTAATTTTTATTTGCTCTGCCGCGTTGATACTTTCTCTCTTTGGTCTGTGCAAACTTGGCGCACATTAAGGGAAATTAAATTTCAAACTCCATTGAGTCGATGCGTTTTATGATAAATAAATTTACTTTTGACTCAGACACATGCATATGCAGCATCGTTAGCAATGGGAATGACAATTTTGCTGAGCAATAATTTAGATAATTTACACTTATTGATATTCATATTATATACTACAACTACAACTACCAGGTATGATAACTCTAGGAGTAAAAAACTCCCTAAAGGTATCATCAATTTCGGGAATTATAACTTATTATCACTTTCGTTTTTGTGCCAAACTGCTCTTTGAAGTTTTGATGTAATTAATTTAGAACTGAAGAAAGAGTATTAACCCGTGATCCGCTCTTGTTTGTCATTAACGTGTAGGAACCCCGTCGAGAAATCTTGAGAGGTTAATTTTCTTACTAGATAATGGTTGAATCAACTTTTAATTTTATGAAGGAATATGAAATCGTCTCTACAGGAGGTTTCGCCGTATAATTTTCATTATCATACCACCCAGGAGGCATCTTAGTAACATTTTGCCGATCTCACCAAGATACCAGAAAGGTGATGATTTCCAAATATCAAACGACTTTAGTCTTTTAAGTTCATGAGAAACTTTATTTATATTCCATCTACCGTTTACGATAATTACTGAATTTTATACAAGCAATAAATTCTTTGAATGCAGTGCAGAAATATAAAACTGGATCCCTATCTTTGATTTTGAGTTCTCAGTTCGTATATATTCGTAAGCAAGAAGTTAAAATTTGTTCAAAAAGTAGTTATAACGAAAAATATGGGATTGGTAAAAGAATGCAATAACTAATTCCTTTTGACACAGTTCAAGGTATAACAGGTAATTTCTACCTGGGAGCTGTTTACTGATATGCAACTTATAAGAAACAGATATCAGTTTTTGCATCCAAAAGGTCTACGACGTATATAAACATACCAAACTCAAAGGGGGATGAATTGAACCCTTCCTGGTACTAGCGAAACTTTTTAGAGTTTAAATTATTAATAGTGCATTTTAGGTCAAACATCTGTATCAAACTTCTGGTAAGCTAATTGAATGTATTCTAAACGTAACAATACATAAAAAAAAGTATGGATTTTCCATACTGATCATATCCTACCAATACATTCTCCCTGATAATCCATTAACCATTAAATGAATTAGAAAAGTCTTAAATATTGTAGTTAGAAAATCTAAAAACGAAAAGTCTCAAAGGTAAAAAGTCATTAACGTACATTCAAAAAAAGTTTGAAAAGAAGATAGAGTCCTCCGACACACCAATTAGTTAGTGGAGGCAGAAAGGATTGAATCGCGAAAATAACAGTCATATATGTGATCATCGTATCTCGAACTATCGAAGTAAACTACTCCCTTGGGGTCCTTTTCATCTCATTGCCAAAAGTCGTTTTAGCTGGTCTGCATTGAAGTGCTACTAAGTAAATCCTAAATCGTCTTATCAATTATTATATCTTCTGAAATGGTAGAATATGGTTCTGAAGCTTAAAAGTTCATATCCGCCCATTGTTTTGCTAAGATGTCTGCTTTTTTGTTCCCTTCAATCCTTATAAATTGATATTTATCCCGGAATATTTGCAGAAGTTGAATTATTTCAAGTTCTAGATGGTCTAGACGTATCTCATTGATTTGGAGTCATATGCTGCAACTAGAGTCATTCGGCTTTGTTACTATTTTTGTGATGTTAGCGACAAAATCTATGCCTAGATTAAATAGTATAGCTTGATTCCTGTGGCTCCTTCAACAGTAATACGGCCAGGACTCTAAAACGGATACGCGGAGCTGGACACCAAAGTTCCAATTTTATCAAAATTTTATTTATTGTGTGGTAGTTTTAAACTTTAGTAATAACATTCCTCTTGCGTTATCTTTTCATGCCAGTAAAATCAATTTTACAGTGTTCAAAGCAATTAAAATGCCTCCCCCCCTACCTAATTACATTAAGACAGAGAGTTTGAGACAAAACTTAAATAAAAATATTTTAAGAAAACTCACTCAGCAAACTTCTAAATACTCATTAAAAAATTTCAAAATTTTACTTGAAATATTCATTGCCTAAGGGAACTTTATCTGTTTTATTCCCTTCGAATAAAACATGAATAAAATTCCTGGAAAGCTTTTACCAGTCCAAATGAATACGAAAATCCCTACAGAGAACTCACCCCTTCCTTTCGATTAAAACACTTCCCTTAAAAGTGGAAGAAGTACTTCATTAAATGGACCAATTCAAAGAGGATTAAATGGCCCAAGAAAGACACATAAACTTCCAAGCCCTAATAATCTTAATTGGCATCCATTAGAAATCGGGCAAGGGTCCGCGATCCTTAGCTTCCTCCTTTCCTTTTTATGGCCTTAAAACGCAACGAAGAGGAAATTGGCCACTCTAAGAAGTCTTCAAGCGAAAAAAGTGGTCTGCAATTAATTTCTTGCGAGACCGAGCACTGATTTTAAGCATCCGCTTAATTACTGGGATAAATAATAACTTTCTAAGGGGAAGTTCACTTGAAAGTTGATTACTCTACACCCGTAAAGAAGTGCGAGGAAAAAACTGAATACTATTCATCACTTCAGTAGATTCCAGGGGTAGTTCAAAGATGCTTTACGTTTTCTTTTCACCCAATTTTAAAGATCTAATAAAAGTCTTTTGAGGCGTTTCCAGAATTAATTTAAAAACTGGCCGTGCATTTGTATCCATGACTGATTCCCAGATGTACACTGAACAGCATCTAGGGAAGACTTTCATAAAAATAAATAAACGTGGAAAACAAAAACAGTAAGAGAAACTAATTAGACAACAAGAGATGGTTGTAATGAAAACATGGCCCAAGAATGAGTTTCGCATACAGATGAGCTGTGAGATTTCTGTCCATCCTATTTGAGTCTCGGAAACCTCTTGTTGTCTTTCCTTATTCCATGTTATTTTTCCTAGTTCATTTAAAGTAGGTTTTTGCGTTGGCCAGGTCGTTTAATATTCCTTCACCGAACCAACACATCTCAAATCCCTTGAGATCTTGGATTCTGTGCTGTTTTATCCATAAAATGCAAATGAATCTGATAAACGAACAGAAAAAGAAAACCTATGTTTGTTGCTTTGTGCTTGAATCAGTAGGAAGATTGCCAGCGAGCCGTAATTAAATGTCCAGGTAATACGAAATGTGTATTTTAATTTTCTACTTTTTTGCATACATTATATGTAGCCCGGCTCAATATATGTAATTATTTGATCAGAACAAACCGCAATCACCAGTCCATGTGAAGTGCAGAGACACCCATCACTCCATTTATTTTGACCAAATATTAGCACTTTCCTGAAGGGCCTTGACATTTACTTTTCCATCCATCAATCAAGGTGCTCTTTGCTTACCTGCAGCGGTGATATAATTATTCACTTCAGCTGGTGCAATTTCTTCTTACCACAAAGCACGATGATATGCTGCAAAATTGCATTTGCGCAAATGTGACTTAATGGCATGATGCACTTTAGATAAATCCATCTTCTGTTAATGAAAGCGGAGGCTACTTCGCCGCCGGTAGATTTGAAAGACGGTGCGAATTCCTCATCATTTGCAGGAGCTAACATTAACTCGTCTGTGATTGATTGCTCCTGGAATAATTTAACTGCAAACATAGTTCAGAAGACGGTTCGTGGCATGTTCTCCCAGCAGTTGATAATTACGATTATAATTGATCCCCTAAATTTGCTTGCATCAAGCAGGATTCGTGCTGGGAAAACAAGTCAGTCCTAACGACGTTCGGATATTACAAACTGATTTGTCTTAATTCCCTAATGACCTCCTCGTTTCACTGCAACTGACGCCCTTCTTCCCTTTTTAATAACTTTTCATAATTTAATTATTGAAACCCTTTTCGCTTTAGGCACGAATTTATTTAACTTACCACCCCTGTTTCCTCGTGATAGGTTAAGCTGTCCTGGACGATGGGTAAAATGTGAAATTATAGCATAACGATGGTCGTGTTTCTGACAGCAGAGTAATCCATCAAAATTCACTTCCGCTCGTCTAAGAGTTTAAAACTGGCGAAGGAATGTAGATTTGTTACTATAGGAGTCAGTTGACCAGTTAAAACGAAGAGAAATTAATCAAAATAATGGAAAAGTTTTAGACATATAAAATTTGCACATCTCTTCAGGAAGCAATTTTCACGACCTTTTCAAGTCTATCCACTGCTGTTTCTATGCGAAACTGTTTTTAGCTTTTTTATATGTCTTCAATAATCAGTATACAATGAATTTATTGGTATATAAATATCGTCTCCTCAAATTTTCCATTCATATCACGTTGACTGCCGTGGGGGTCACCGGTGACCGGCATTTAAAAGCTCTCTCACCACAAAGGCATTTTAACACGGAATTCTCTCACGAAAGCTTTTATGCTAATTTCGGCAGCCAACATGATATTCAGTCCATTCATTATTTATCCAGAAACCCGATGGATTTATATGGATTGAGAGAATAACTGCGTTTCTGAAGTATCTTCACCGCCAGTTATGTTTGGAAAGATCCTTAATCTCGTGTACTTAGCCCGGCTAACGCGAGGACGAGCCAGTCAGGATCATACCTAATTAGATTCATCAGCATGCATTTATTATCGTGCTTCTCATGTTCAGACCTCTTTTTCCAACATCCCCCCAAGCACATCAATTTTACTGCACAGTATAGCTAGTTGGTTCTACAGGTTACAGAAGATTGATAAAGCATCTAACTTATAATTGAGATAATTTTCGCCAGTATTTTTGCACAATCATTCTAAATTTAATTTTCATTAAATCTTCTAGCCAATTTCCCATTAAATTTCACTTAACATTTATTTATTGCAACGCGCATTCACGATATAATCGCACCCGTTACTGACGCGGGCATAATCCCTGTGATCCCTAATTACACCCTAATTATATTTTAAGTCTTCCAAGTTGTGTGTTTAGCGTTCCTTGCAACAAGTAATTAGTAAATAAATTTTATTCTTGCAAACAAAAATAAAAGGACCGAAATTCTGGGCACATGTGAACAAACACAAGCAGATAATTTGAAAGAAGCAAAAATATGTACGCCCCCCGTACGCCCCTTGGAACGACCTTCTTACGAAATTGTACGAGAAAAACTACTTAGTATGCCAAACATACCGTCTTTGCTGCATTCTCTTTAAATGGAAACCATTTCACCCTCATCTAAGCCCCTTTCACTTTAAACTTCCCCCTCCTCCGTAGAACAGGACAGCTGTCTCTGTGTTCACTTCCCGCGCAAATGATCCTTTTCCGAACCAGAATTAACGCTTATGGCATTATTATCAGGAGAATATCTCATCAAACGGGAAAACCCTCGATTCCTTATCCAACTAGAATTTTAAATCGAACATTAAGCTTTCGAATAATCGAAATAAGTGGGGATATGCGCTCGATTAAGGTGCAGGCGAGTAAACCGGCGAGAACAATGAGGGCCGCTAAAAGTCATAAACATAAAAGACGTGACAAAACTTAGCAAGAGCTCCCAAATCCCTCGTTTATCTTCAGCCAGGAAAGTTTTTCCTTCGATTCGTTTTGTAAGTACTTCCCCATTTCATACGAATAAAGGACGTCCCCATCTAGGTGGGGTGTGAATTTCGCAAGCTACCACTGTGCTAGCCTTATATTTCGGAATCGTATAGATGACATGAATTGAGTAAATTGGAAAATTATACAAAACGTAAAATCTCGGTAAGTGAACTTTATAAAATCAAAGGAACCTCGGGCACATGTGGGGAGGTATTTTTTATTTGCTCCTCAACGCCCCCTGGGAGTCGGATTCCTTTGTACGGTCGTATGGTATTGAATTCCATTGTAATTCCGAGAAATCTCTGCCTGGAATTGTGTACTTTGGAGGAGAGCGCACAGTATTTAAATCTCCTGTTCATATGGTTACAATTTCCATTTGCATTTAAATATTTTTTATATGGCGACTGGATTTCGAAAATTTATAGCTTTTCTTCACAATTTCACCCGGTAGGTACTTGTAGAAAAATACTTGAGACTATAAAAATTTCAAAGAACAATTGGGACAACAATATCAGCCCCTGGATTTATGTTTTACGAGTAACATAAAATTTACGCCGGGGTATTTTAGATGCGATTTTTAGAAATTCTTTTAAAATTATTATGAGAAATTACTTATGATGTAGAAAACACAACTTTGCAACAGTTTTGCAAGCTATAAATAATTTTAGAGCCCATTTTAGTTATTTTATTGGCTAACATTACGAAATAATAAAAACACACGAATGAAATAATACCATTTCTGTCTTAAGTCGGTCGTAAGTCCGCTTACTAGAATTTTGCACATGTTTTACCTCGATTTAAAAATGGAGGTATGTACTATTAATTCTAGCGCCGAAGTATAAGCAGCCAGAAGCACCACAGGTAAAACTACCAGGCCTATCTTGGAAGCTAACTAATAGTTTTTTAAAAAATGTAGGAGTGTTTCGATTTCGACGGTAAGGCCATCTCTTCAGCATGGCTGTGACGTAGTCCGTCTTAGTCATAAACAAATAATTGGCTGGAAGACAGTCATTTAAAGATGTGGATAAAATCAGTCATTAACGACTAAAATAAAAGCGAAGGCGAAATGCGTCGGCTCTGTAAATTAATTACCAAATAAAGGATGGTGAATCTAGAGCCATGTGCTTTAATAATAAAAAAAGTCAAAAAGTAATAAAAAGTAACAAGACCCTTAAATTATCTGCAGATGTGCATGTTTTGCAGAACACATCAAAAATCAATCTTATTATATAACAAATGCTAAAGCTTTGGTCAACCAACCAAAAAGATATGAGAACAATAAGGAGTGGGGCTTACAAAAGAAAATTAAAGAAGCCGAATAAAAATAGAATAATTGGCACTAATCTTCTGATATCTTTGTTTTCTTTTTGCGCTATATTTATATTTAGGGCCTATTCCAATCCAAGTCTCCGTCTTCTTCTTTGATGTAACCAGTCAACGTTGTATGATATTATGCAACCTTCTACAAATACTTTAATACAGTGGACATCTTACCGAAAATAGGAATCCGCCTTGTCTTAAAAACGAAGACCAAATAAAAAATTACTTAGAGCCTTCATTATGAGCCTTTTTCCTTCCAAGTGTCCACTTACAGATGTCAAGGTGAATAAAAGAATTATTTGCATTTTCTGAGTCAGCAAAACCACCCCTAAATCATATGTTCAGAACAGACACATGGTAGAAGTGGTTTGAAGCTCTTCTGAGACATATTTCTTTGACTTAAGCACCGAAATCCCCCCAAGAAGTGTACCACATGCTGAAAGCCCCTCCTCATTCCTTCCCACTTGAACTTTTCCTTCTGCAGCTCGTCTAAATGTTAAATTGCCGAAAGGCTGGGGTAAATCTGAATCAACAAAAAAAAAAAAATCCTGAGAAAAAAAAGCGAGCAAGCTGCTCACTTTGAACTGAGAGCAACTTTAAGATTTATTTGACTTAGAAAAAGGGGTGACGGAGCGATAAATTAAACACCCACTCCTATAACCGCATCACATGCCCAGGAGATTGAGTGTTGGGTGTTGTCTCCAATTTGCAAAGATTTTCATCTGGTTTTATAAAATATGTACCGTGTTTCAATGGCTTCCCATTTCGCTAAAGAGTTCACGTGGCAATTGTACTGACCGCAATGCCCACCGCAGAATATAAGCTCTCTTAATCCGTTATGCATAGTGAATTAATTCCACACCGTAATTACTGAAACCGAAATGGAATATTTAATTACAGGCATCTACCAGGCTGGCTAAGGGGATTCGGTCAGGCCGAAGAAGATTAAAGATTTCAGTCGTTCGGCAACACGAGGTAGAGACTTTCAGGTAATCTGATATAATGGAAATTTCGGATTTCGTTGATACTGATTAATCATTTCGAGGCTCAATTGATGCAATTTCAATGTAAGGTATTTAATTATAATACATTGATTTCAGGTGGGTCCAAGCGTCGAAGGTATGCCTACCCAATGCAATGCAAATTGGATAGTTAGATGAGAAACATTCATAGCCCATCTTTTAAAGTGCTATGTTTATATAGCATCCAGAGGAAATGACTTTAGTCCTAGTTTGAAGCCATTGATTCAGACTTATTAGGTTAAAACAGACTTTTGGGCAAATAACATTCGAAATTTTACCGAAATCATTTCAAAATCAAAACAGAAAATTGCTTTGTGAACAACATTACATCACGGACTTTACAAATGTTGTAACTGGATCGATTGACTAATATGAATTCCGAACCACTAACTATTGTCACAAAGCAAAGACTTTTATAATAAATACTCTGCTGATAAGAGAATAAAAAACTCAACTATTAAGCTTGAAGGTTTGAGCCCGCGTCCCATAAAACATGAACAACTGTTTATATATAAATGAAATTTTTCATTGTATGCAAAATGTCCTAAATATCTTACAAAAATGCTGTTTATAGGTAGGCCTATGAATCAACCTTAAAAAGAAAATAATTATCACAGTTCCATTCAGAAAAATGAACAAAACTCAACTTGAGAACTCTTACCTTAGCGAACAGAAGGGTTTCTCAGAAGAAGTCAAAAATCTTGGCCTTATGCTTAATGGAAGACTTACCTGGAACCCTTACTTAAAATGATACCAAATTAAGCTACAGCGAAGTTGTGGACGTGCAAAGCACTTTTTGATACAACCTGAAGGCCAAGGATCAGACAATCGATTTACATAATCTTCGGAAGAGAATCTCTTTCTTGTCTGGTACACTGAATACAGATAGATCAGGGCTAGAAGAAACAACAAACATTTTTCAAGCAGAGATCCACGCCATAGGAACCTTTCTGCGGATATTCAAAGAGACAAATACGGAAAGAAGCACTCAATAGCTGAGAAGGATTCCTCCTCACTGCACACTGTCCATTAAACTACCATTTGAAAAAATGGATATTGTTGGGAGAGATCAATGTGGATTCTCAATGGAAGAAGATGAAATGGCGGGGCATGCGTTCTCTAACTGAGAAAGGTATTTAGAAGGCCTACGAAGGTTATGAGGCTTTCACCGAAGAAAGTTATGAGCTATATTAGTGGGATTAATCTTCAGCAGTTGGCAGCAAATTAAGGAGTTGGGGTCGGCCACAAAATACCTCTTTAGGTTGAAACGATTCATAGTTGTTTCATCAAAATCGGTTCGTTGATTATTGTCACAAACCCGTTTTCACTCCCTACATTGCGGAGGTATGAAAAACACATGAGAAGCGGCAATGTATATGTAGCCAGTATTGAACACTTTTGTCACTGTATTTTACTCCATGTAAAAGGATTACATCAGATAAAAAAACGCATGACTATAATATATCTAAATTTCATGAAAATTGAGGCGGACACCTAAAAACACAACAAACTAAAAGGGAATAATATAGATCGGCTTTTAGTGTTAAAAACTATTTTCCCACTTTAAGACTCCTCGAACACTAGCGTGTCAAACTTTTTTGAAGAGATTTAGATTGTAAACAAATTTTATTTCAAGGAGCCAAAAACATTTCATAAATTCTCACTTTACCCCTTAATACATATCTTCCGACCACTTTTTCATTCATATGTCGACAGCTTTTATCGAAATTTATAGCGATTCTATTCAAATTCCAAATCCTGAATAAAAACCACACTCTGTCCAGAAGTTATGATATATTGTGACGATAATCCTAATACGTCTTGGGTTCAACGTTACAATGTCTTTCTAAAAAAAATTTCTAACACACATGTTATAGTTTCATAGGAGCTGTAATCACAGAAATGAATCATAGCCAGCTAGGATTTGGTAATCTAGAAAGGGACCACCCCTAGAGATAACAAAGAGGTCATCAGTCATTTCCTTAAGAAACATCTGATGCCTGTTAGCCCTTTCTTAATTTAATGACGGTAACCGTTGTTCCATTAATTTTGAACATTTTGACCTCTTTAAAAGGACCCGCCTCAGTTATCTGATACACAAAGTTTAACCAGGCATCCGAGGCGTAAGAAAATTTTCACAACCCTCCTTAATAGGCTTAATGTCACGGTTAATCTTGATATAAATTTGTCACATACTTGGCTGCTGCAGTTCACAGTGACTTGGGAATTTTAATTCAATCTTATCCAAGCAAAATTAACTCCCGCCTAAATTACTTTAAACAGATTCCTTGTGAAAATTTGAAATGATTTCACGATTTTCTGGTATCATCAGAAGGATGCTGAGTCATCCTGGTAAATTGAATTTGTTAAAGATGACACAGCAACACCTGCATGTGCTCAATTTGCGTAAGTATTTCCGGACAATAAGAGTTATTATTGCATTGAATTTAGGGAATGTACAGAGAGCGGCCAAAGAAACACCTTAAAATGGGGAGTGATTTCTTCATTTTCCTGAGAGTTCAAACATTATTATTGTATGTTCTCAGGACAGAATAAAAGTTTAAAGTTTTAAAAATAACTCACATCTTCTCAAAACACTTGAACGAATTGACTTATACAAGGACCATTTTAACTCCCCTACGACAGAGAATATCCAGACGACCAAGAAGTAGCACCTGTTCATTCACAATGGGCAATCATTTATGTACAACAAAAATAGAAGAGTACCCAGAGTAGAACCTTGAGAAATACCAGAATAAAGTTTTTTGTAAGTAAAATGTGACAAACTTCTGAAGCTTACCGATAGATACGAATAGAACGGCTTTACCACAAATCTACTAAAACCTATTTTTTCAACTTATTGCACAAATAATTAAGGTTCAGAATGTCAAAAACCTTAATAAAGTCGGGAAGTACTACAAGAATTGCAAAATCCCGATTGAAACTCGTTCAACAGTGTTTAGTTCCTGCTCACGCAGTAATCTTTGCAAATTTTTCTTTTCTTGAGGTTTAGGTTTCTTATTGATAGGCATAGCCTTTGCACGTTTCCAGCACGAAGGACAATTAGAAGTTACAGAACTATATGAGTCAGATGTAATATAATATTAATTCTACTCTGGTTCCAGGAATTCTTTGATCTTCAGGTGTCTTAAACATTATATAACTCCTTCGTCCGACCGTTTCCTGAATACGCATCTCAGGTATGAAATCCTTCCTACGCTGTCCACATCGGTCGGACGCAGATTCATTAGATTTGCACTGAGAGATTTCCCTTGGCTTAATCTTTTTGGTATGGCTTTATTAGAGAAGCGACGCAGGGTTTCTGATATAGTTTTTGTCCACCAGCTCGTGAACTCCAATATTAACCGCCCGGAGCTCCGTGGCAGGGTGTCCTTCAGGACCAATAGTCGCAACTTGAGTGGTGTCTTCCTTTTGCAGTTGATACCCTACCCTATCAAAATTGGTGGTATAATTTCACTTGTATCGTTTTACTTATAATTTGGAGCTATCTAACGGTGTACTTAACTCACTTGGAGAAAATAGTGTACTTATACCCTTTTGCTTTTAATCCCTTCTTATATATAACCTTTAGAACAACCGGTAAGAGAAATTATTAGCTCCTTATTTTCTGGTATTGGAGTACTCATTTAATTTTTATGGTTCAAGCCAAATTAAAAGTTCCATCAGTCAACTATGCCTAGGGTCCCTTAGAAAGGCCACTGCTGCCTATGAAATGCGACAGCAAGTTTAACAATTCCTGCCACTACAATCCTTATACTGGCCTAGTTCATAGACGCATCCACAGCACACCTTTCCTTAATAGCTAACAAATCTATGACAAGATTCTTATACCATTTGCTCCCAAGGAAACCATTATCATATTCTTGGCTTGACTCCTTTCATGAGTACAAAATTCCGTAGGGATGTCTTTACAGTGGATCTTATTGGCTGAGACTTGAGAAATTAGATAGTAACAATTTTTGATTGTTGGTTGTCAGCCCGCTGATGACTCTCCCTGTTAAAGTCGATATTATCATTTTTGGCAGAAAATTGTTGCTAATTTACTGGTCGGGACCCTCTACCTAAATCTTTTCACGACCTCTAATTCGTGTTAATAATTCCTGTTGGGATTTTTGCTTTGTTTCCTTTGAAAAAGTGAAGGTGCTGCCTCGTACAATTACTCCAGATATTGCACCGAATACGTAAGTATAGTTATAACAAAGTCACCACTTCTCTTAGAGGTCCAATTTACATATTATATTGTATAGCCAAACTCCACTGACTAACTTAGGAAATCTCCCTAACCGTAAGTAATGACTAGAAATCTGATAAGTAGGTTCCTCTTGGATCGTAGTTGCTCACTAAGGAAAATTTTTGAAAAAAAAATTCAGTGCATAAGAAGATTAAAAAATCGTCAAACCGTAAAAAATGAAATCACTGTTTTTTTCCACTTAATAATTAGCAGATGTACTGAGATTTGGAATTGTTATTTTCAAAACAGTACCTTCAAAAGTAAACACAAATCGATCAATAACATACAAAATGTTGAAATGGTTTTTGGACCGTGATTTTTTAACGTGATTTAAAAAAACAGAAGCACAGAAAAAAGTGGGAGCAAGTAGAAGATACTATCCTGCTTAAAACTTAGTTAGGAATTTCTAACAGATGGAGTTACAACGCAAAAAGCTTCGTGAACTTTCATGGGGTGTGTTCAGAGCAAATGCTAAAGTTTATTTATTTAAGAAGAACCTGTTGGAATCCCTTTTCGGTGCATTTTCCTGTTCTGACAAAGACACACTTTTTTCTCAGTTGTTTCTGCAGGTAGGGCTTTGAAATTTTTCCCACTGATTTCAGATATTCTTATTTTCTTTTTTTGTGTGGGATATCTGGTCGATATCCATCGATATAAAATCTTCTAAAGTAAACGTTACAGTCTGACCGATTCATAAAAAATTCAAAAAAACGGTTAAAGGCATTTGAATTGTATTGTGAAAATTATGGTTCTGGTGGCAATGAAACCATAAAAAGCAAATGAGTTTATTTTGTTATGTTGTATGGAAAATAGTGGAAAGGAAAAGAGTTACATTTGGAATCCGTGAAGTAATGAGGAAAATATCGTTGATTTTGTAATATAATGGCTGGAAATCGATCTTAAAATCGCAGTAGTCACAAAAACCAATCATCCAAGTGCTAGTGTCTGGCTCCATACTTAGAACTTTTCCTCTGGTCAGTCCCGCTCCACAACCTAATTCTTTTTTTAGTCTGTCAGCAGGTTTTCATATCTTACCACCCATTCTAGTATTCTTTTATGATCCATTTTTCGATCAGAACCTTCGCCACACCGGCACCAACTGAGGAAAATGGTTCCAAGCCTTGAAACTCCAACCCTGTTTTGCAAAGGTGTCTGGTATTGTATTCCTCAAGGATCGTCGATAAGATCG
>QYTT01079681.1:36987-91924 GCA_006980735.1 Dasypogon diadema
AATAGAATCCGCGTTTATTTTACATCTTAATTTTTATTTTAGTATTAGATTTACAAGCTGTGAGAACAAAATATCCAGAGTGACGTCACAAAATGGCGATTCAAATTACAAACCTGGCTAACCTTGTAGTCTGTAAACCGTGGTGAGAGGCTATCTGTCATTGATAAAATTTCGAATGCGTAATTAAATTTTCTGTAAACTCATTCCAGATTTTAATCTTTTAACGTTCCCCAGTTTTGATAAAAATTATTGTTGTAAAATATTATGAGAGATTTTTTAATATACAGCTTCTAAAACAATCAAATAAATTATAAACAAATACTTTCTAATTAACGATAGGTTTATGGTGGGGAAATAAAAAAAAATGGACGGATCCCGTAAACAAGCCGGTTTCAAACTATTTTGTAACTTATAAACAAATAAAAGTATAGTACTTTTGTTCTTCTTCTGGTGGACTAAGAATTGAGAATTTCTGATCTTACAAGTACACTACGGAGTGGAATGTACTTTGGCAAGATAGAAATTAGACTGAATTAAAACTAAAACCAGGTTTTATTTAAAGGAATATGCTCTAACAATTTTGTGTTATTTGTGGAAATAACTGTACAATTAGGCGGTTTGAGTTTGCGTTAAAATTATGAGCTATACAAATAAATAAATCTTACGATTTGCAGGAAATTAAAAGCGTACAAATTTACAGTGGTCAACATTTTTGGTGCAATGATTCCGTTTCACGGCGTAAAACCTGAAAATAAATATAAATTACAATTAAAAAACGGATGATGAAATAAGAATAGGGAATAAGGAGAAATTTTACATATACATAAACTAATTTAGAAATATGAAAATATTCACAAAATAACTCGCAACTCAGAGATTAAATTTAAATAAAATTCATGTGACTTCACTAAGTATTTATGTTTACAGAATATTTAAACGAATTGGATAACTCACCAGTAGCTCTTCTTGAATTTTATCTGTGATAAGTTTTCTGGCTTCTGGTTCTGGAACATTTCGTTGTTTCAGATTTTCAATGAATCCACTAAGCTCAATTGGTTTTCCGACATTAATTGTCACTTTCTTACCAAACTTCAATACGTAAGGGGGTTCGTTTGGTAGAACAGTGTCCATTCCTTCATGCCAAATGGGTAAAATAATTGGGATTACCGGTGATTCATAAATTATTCTCCCAATTCCCCATTTTAATCGGATGTATTCTTTGCTCATGTTCACCTTCCCCTCAGGGAATATATGAACCCAATCACCCAACGAAAGTTTTTGTATGCATAAATCGACTGCAGGTTGATAAACGCCGGCACCGCGTATCACTGGAATGCATTTCCCTGTAGGGTAGTAAGAAGCACATTAATATTTTAATCCTAATTTATCAGATCAACTTACCAAACATAAAGAACAGCGAATGATATTTGTTGGTGAAACAAATATCGTGGGCTGCTAGCGACCATCTTATTATGCTTTTCGAACAGGCGTCTCTAAACCGAAGTATACCTTAAAAAGAGAATTGATTTTAACAACTTAATCGTAAACATATCTCTGTTTTTAAATACCCCATAAACCAGGATCATCGAAACAAGAATGGTGATTTGAGACAGTTACCAATGGAATCCCTTTCGGCCGTTTGGAAACAGCATCTGCTAACGTTTGCTTATTAAACACTCTCGTCTTATTTAACCATTCTGTAGGAGAAATAAATAGTGTTTAAGAAATGTTAACCAACGTTGCTGCATTGCAACAGTAATTTATTGATTGTTACAATCATAATTGTCAACAAACACTCATTCGGGGAAATGCAAACGAAGCACGACCTATAAAGATACAGTTTTCGTAATCAACCGCCGCATTATTGGAATCACCACAATAATATTTAACTTTGTAATTGGATTCCGGAAGAGTACTGCAGCCGCGCCAGGTGCGAATATTTCACAACACTAAGAGACTAGACATAGCAAAAACAAACACCTGAGAAATTGAGCTTCGTTAATACGGCCACTTGCACTACTTATCAGTTTGCATAATAAATTATTCAAGGTAAAGTGTAAATCCTCTGCAAGGCCAATTGAGTATTGTGAGGATTTTAAGCGTCATGAAACTGACTTTTATGAATTTTTGGCATAAATTTTGTATTAATGAACCTTCTTCCGTAATGACTAGTAAATTAAGGGCAAGAGAGGTAGTAGCAATGACGTACAAAAAGTGCATTGTTTTTATAGCATTTCCTTACTGTAAACTTGCAAGTAGTAAAATTTCAAATTAAATTGTAAAATCGCTAGGTTTTTTCTTATTCCGATGAGTTTTAATCTGTTTTTATAACATCTAAAGTGGATATAGCCGAATTCTGTATTTGTATAACAAAGACTACGAGCGTAGACGAGCATTTAGTGCCTGTAATCGATTACATAATTCCTCTTTTGCTTTTAATAATCTGCTAGCGATTTGTATAATTTTCAAATGAAGCCATTCATTATCTTACGGTGTAAGATTCAGTCAAATAATTTTATTGAATTCTGTGCCAGGGAATTTATTTGAGAATTACAGAAACTGCCTACTAAATTGTGCAGACGATTACAGAAATTGGTTGCTTTGATTTGAAATTGTATAAATCCTAAAATTTTTGATAAAAAAAGCTGCAAACCAACCAGACAGACCTGACTAATATTTGATTGAATTTCTTCCTATTGAGACATCGAACATTTTCAATCCCATTTAAAAAGGGAAACTATAAATCTTTTTGGAAAAATGATACTTTTGAGAAGCGAGATTTACATCTTTTCAATAATAAGTGGTTGGCAATTGCATAATTATCTGACAAGGATTATTATCAAATATCAAGTAAAACACAGAAAAATGTGGGAAAAAATAAAAGCACTATAGACAATAGAAAAATTTCTTTGAGTGAAACAAGTACTTCACTTTTCCTGCCATTTTTAATGACGAAAAACGTTTTGCCTGGCCAATTTGATGATTTTTGATTTTATTTTCATCATATGTGCAAAAGGACAGCATTTTTCACGATTTTGCAGCTCTCTGGACTCAGCAATGATTTGGGAAACCATTTTATTCATATAATTCTTAATAGAAACAAGACGCAAAAGAGTATTTAAAATTACTTAGATGGGGAATATTAAAAGATCTGAGGTCATAGAGAATATCCCTTGGATTCTTCAGCCGAACCATGCAAATATTCACTCCAGCAACACTGTTGGGAAGTTATTTGGCAACAATATCAGATATAAAATCGGAAGCGACAATTTCTCTCAGCAGGTTTAATTAAATAGAAATGAAAATGCCTTATCGCGCAGTGTAATAACATTTTACGAACACTGATAAGCGTTAAAAACTGGCCATTAGTGAAAGTTCTCATGTCGATTTAAAGTTTACTCACTGAATGAAAAAAAATCATTTATGTAATATTTCTATGACCTACATGCCAGACTTTTGGGAATAAACATTAAAAAATTATATGCAGCCTGTTATACAAGAAATATTTACGGTCAAACCCACCTAACCTGAATATTAATGAGCCCGAAATGTTATTCAACAAAGAGCCTCAAGCTCAGTAAAGACGGTTCCGACGGCCACTGAAGAAAGTTTGTAGGGAAAACCGAATTTCTGTAATAGCATTATCACTTCTTATGAAACTTACGGGGAAAAGAAACGTTGTCTGATGCAGGTCCAAAAGCTTAATTAAAAACCATATTGTTCGGTGTATTTAAATAGTTATAGATACATGCTGTGCCAAAGATCCGTCAGTATATATATATATATATATATATATTCGCCACATTCATTCTTCCATGCTAACAAATGCAACAGTTGTTATTCATTTTTACGAACCCTTTTCACAGGTTTCAAGTCCATCAGGTGATGTTGAGCAGCTAATTTACAATGGGGTAGCAGATTATCAATCTGTGACACTATAACTCAACTCGGGATCCTCAAAGACGCCAATTTTACTAAGTGATGCTCTTTGAAATGGATCTATTCAGAACTCAATCAAGACTACAAAGCCGTTAAATGCACGGTGTTAACTCATTGTCGGCTGCTCTTAATCCCTGGTCTTTTCAGGCCCACCAAGTGGCACTGTAACTGTCTCGCAAATTGAAAGGTGAATGCTCGTATTATGTACCACGATAACGTTTACATATTTCCCAAACTTTTTTTTGAAACTTATAATGAGCTTGTTAGAGGACAGTATCCAGTTTCATGACGAAAGCTCACAAGAAGCATAATGTAAGGCATGAAATCGACAACGGCATCTGAGCGCGCATCTGCCTGCCCCCCATCGAACACATTCACACCAGGTCGGATTTCACTTGGTCGCCCGCCAGAACACACACGAATTTACACATACAGCTGGTCGGGCACATTATTTTTGACAAGAAAATCTACTTTTCATACAGAACAATTACCTATGATTATTTTACTAAAGAGGCCCACGGCAGCCACCGTAATTGTGCTTGCAATGTACCAAAACCTGGATGGGTGTCGCATCCGTGGGAAAATCCAGTCAATGTTGTATCCCATCGCTGCGTCGAAGTACTGCTAACCAAATATGCACTTAATTCCACATTTTCTGTTAAGAAATATTTAATCGTATTCTTTTAAAACGGAGGGATAATTCCAATAAACAGCTGACTGGATGGAGCTCTCGATCGACCTCTCAAGCTTTTGACAGCTGAATACTGACTGCTAGGGTTGGGGGCTTGGGGCCGGGACATTATTTACCTTCGGGTTCAGATTGTTTGTACGCAGGGCCACATTCCGTCTATCGTATTTTTCGCTGGTATTTTTCATGCCATTTGAATTGCACGATCCGTGGGAGCCATAGCCTCTCTGTGAATCGATCCTCTTACTCGGGCTATAGGCACGTGGCATGACAAGCTACTTCACAACTCCGTTCAAACTCCAATCCAAAGTGCACCCAGTTCACAATTCACCATTCACTAGCCATCTCATAAAGCAACTGGGTACGTATTTAATTCGTATCGTACTCGTGCTCGTGCACGCGATTGAAAAAAACTTTGACGTTTCCGATGAATATCTTTGTCTTTGTCTTTTATGGAGACTAGCGCACAGCAAAAGTCCCGTTACACAGAACAGTTATAGACGCCACCTTGGCCCGCCTTAGAATTAACTATTTTGCAGGCCAAATTGAGAGAACTTATTCCGACGAGACACACAAAAAAGCCGAAATAAGAACACCGTATGATTAGAATCGAGATTTAATGAATTTTAATTGTGTAATGGCAATTCGCGCACGAACTGTACAAATTAAAAACGTGGATGCACGGGATAGGATATACGTCCTACCCGAGCGAATCAAGCCACACGACTCCCCGTTTTCAATGAATACGACCCGAAGTCGTCTGAAGTTTCCCAGGCCAGTGTTCATTGACGGCTGCCAGATTTTGTCTGTGACAGCAGCCCAAGTTGTCCAGACGAGTTTGGGCGCTTTGACAATTTTCCTGAGGTTGGGATAGGATGGACATTTAGATGCCCAGTGCAAACGAAATGAATTTAAGAATCTTTTCTATACCAAAATAATGACATCAAATTCCTGAATACTTTTAAAGGAAAATGCCATTTATACCTTAGACACAGCACGAAATTGCACAATTTTGTGGAAATCAATATCACTTTGACTGGATTTTCTGTATGAAATCAAAGTAGAACTGGTGTCAAGAAGAAATGTGCTTTGACATTAAATTCCCTTAAATTCATATAAATTTCCATAAATATAAATTTCTTCATGCAAATTTCACTTCTATTTTAAACAATTCATGTCTTTTAAATCGTATTTGGTTGATGCCATATTTACGATTAGTTCTAATCGAATATTTATTTATCCAAAAGATGCTATAAATTTAGCTGAGCAAAATCAAAACCCTTCTGCTTTAATATTAAAAATGTTTTATGTAGCATATGCATTTCAGAAAATGCTCACAATAAAAAAAGCAAAAAATTTTTCAACGTTAATTTAATAATATGAAATTGTTACATTCATTTTAACAAGTATTACTTGAGAGAACCTATTTAAGATTTTACACACGGAATTAACATATTATAACCTCAGCCTGAGCAGAATGTGTCAACAGAAATTTATTTCTAAAATAACAAATTATTGTCCTTAAGATTTTAAAGAAAGTTAACGCAATAGTACTTCGCTGTTGAATAAACAAACTGCGCACTAGTCATTCATTTAACCATCTGTCATCTTGTTTAGAGTTCAAGAAAATAAGTATTTAAATCCAAAATATATATATGTAGTAGTAAATTATTAAATTTGCACTATTTTTCCTTGAAAATACCGAACAAGTGTCAAAAAAAGGAAAAATATGCGAACGAGATTTGAACATACGATCTCTGCCGTCGGGAGCCGCCGCTTAACCAACTGGACCACAAGTTCACTTATTAGAGCTTTCACTTTATCAAGGAAAACACCAGTGTTCTGAACTTTCAATTTATCGTATCAAATCTTTTATTGATTCCATTTATAAGCTTTTATAAGCTTATAAGCTTTGGGGCAACAAGTTATGAAAGCTCAAAAAACGGTTGGAATCCATGGAGTACATAGCTTCTTTTTCTCTTTACTTTAAATTTCTCTTAATGTTAGTTTTGCGTTTTGCCCCCCCTCCCCACCGAGACTTAAATAATCAAGTAAGCTTTTTAACTCGGTTAAATAACCCCAGTTAATTATAATTCAAAAAAATGCGTTCTATGCGATTCCGATATCAACTTTTGAATGCATCAGGGATTTGTCTAGGATTTTTGTTAGATCCGGGCAAGGATAAATAATATCAGTATATATGTATATGGACTGTGTAATTTTGACGTCATAAGGATAGTCTGTTTCTGGCATTAGTTCAGATTAATTTTGATTAAAAATTAGGGCAATATTTTCGAAGTAAATGAAAATAACTGTTTAGGTAGAAATGCAAGCTTTGACAAATGGCTTCCATGGGGATGTAGCTCAGTGGTAGAGCGTTCGCTTTGCATGTGAAAGGCCCCGGGTTCGATCCCCGGCATCGCCAAGTCGTCGGCTTTTTTTATGAAATTTCCCCAGTGCTTTGGAATTAGAAAAAAATAAAATCATTTCATTTTTGTAGTTGGCAGCCACCGTCAGGCCTGTCAAAGGAGTAAAAGACTTCACTTTACAACGCTTCGTCTTATGAAAATAATAAATCGCAGTAAAAAGTAAGGCAATCTCATTTTATTTAAATTTTATTTTATTTTAATCAGAACATTTTTATTGCATTTTTATAAACCGGGTTGATTATTTTTCAATATTTTTGATCCACTCAGTTTGTACTCTTAAAATTTGCTTTCTCTTTTTTTCGTTTCATGAAGTTGAAGGTAGATTATAAAATTTAACTTTGCATTCTTCGAGATTTCCTGGAGATTCCGATGAAGTATCTGCAGCGTGATTAACTGCATTTAATAATCCAAAAAATCTACCCACTTTGATTTACAATTTTGCGGGACGAAAACATAACCCCCACAGTTTCTGACAGCTCTAAACAGTTGAAAAGTTCGTAGCTCCTTCTGACTATACTACAATTTTTTTTTTTCAATTTTGACTTTATAATCATATTCACTTTATGCCTTTTTCGTATTTTATCACGTTAGCTTTATCTATCCCGCTCGCACTATTTCCTTACAATGTTGTAATAATGTAAATTGGCCTTTAGTTGTCATGTTTTTCGACGCTTGTCATCTGCTAGTGACTTTTGAAATTGCCGTATAATGGAAATTGTCTTTTCTTTTGCCTAAGATAACGCTAATTAACATAAGTTGCGACTTTTATTATATGTTGCGTCTAACAGAATAACGGGTGATCACTAGGACCCAAGAGGAAAAGAGAAACGATAGTAAGCTAAAGTGTAATCGACACACTAGATATTTTATAAGTTACCGAATCGATTTTTCTTTTAACACGGCGATGTCATTGAAAAGTAGTGTCTCTACCAGTTTGATTCCCAAGGAATCGAAGAAGTAACTAGAGAGAAAGTAATCAAATATTTCCTTGTTTACTGTGTAATTGACGAGATATAGGATTGAAAGGTAACTGAAGAAAGAAAAGATGATGTATGAAATGAATTTTAAGTTTACTTATTCGTTTCTGCTAGTCAACGGGTGGTACGTACCGCTTTCTATTCATTACATCTTCGTTTGCCAGGTAATGGAAATGTCCGTATATTCCTCTTTCAACAAGGAATTCTTGGCTTACCAGAGTAATACATTTCTCCACTTTCTGCTGGGGAATTGAAATCGTTGAAGCTCGTGGTGAATAATATTAAACTTATCCCAAAACTCGCTATCTTTTCATTTTCAGATTCCTCTACATTACTCATTTTTTGTTGTTGGCTTTCACTCTGCGTGGAATATACTTTCCTAGATCCAATCAACTGGTGGTTATTATTCATTATTAATGAATGAGCTACAAACAAGGGTGGATTCTTTCAAATCTGCAAAATTCAAGGTATCTCAGGTACCTACCTGCATCTGCACTATTTCGTTCTATACCCAACGGTTGGTAATACTTCCGAAGATATTACCAACTGTTTCGCAGCTAACGCAGGTGTTTTTTTTCGTTTTAAACTGAAAAGTATTTTATGTTATTGCAATACAGCTGGATACCTCCGCCTTCATAGGTTACGCAATCCCAGAGAACTAATTACCTATCATCTAAACATGCAGACAACCGGCGACAATTAGAACTGCTCTATTGTGTTTTATGAAACAATAGCTGGATAAACTATTCTAAATTATGTGGCATGTTCTTGGGGGAATACCAAGAAACCCTTCAGTGCTGCGTTTTACCCGGCTTTGATTAAATCTCGCGTTACAGTGAAATCCTCCTGAGAGATGGGAGGTGAGATTGCACGCCGCTATTAACATAATACACAGCAAAACGAAAGATGTTCAGACCGATAAAGCATTCAAGTCTTTTGTTTACGACGAGCTGGGTGCCATTTCATAATCTTCGCACGCCGATAGACAATAAATTATCGTTATTAACTTTGATAATTCTATTCAATTACAACAAGGTACCGAAGATATGATGTGCCTAATGTATTTCGTAACACTCTGGTAATTATAGTGTACAGCACGACTTCGATTGGACTAAATGGCAACGGCACGTAAAAGTTCATGAGAAGAATGCACGTGATCAGTGTAAAGCTAAGGCTTTGAAAGTTCAGTCATTCACATACGCGCATGTCTCATTAGAGCAGCTCCACGTCACCAGAATGTCATCCCAATCCAAGGGATGGAGATGGACCATGGACGTGCTGCAACAAAGCAACAATCTCACGTCATAGGATGCTTGTTCGACTTTCGACTAAATGGTCCATTTTTCATTTTCATGCCAGTCCCTGTTAAGATGCAGTTGGCAATTTCGCATACACGCGAAATGTGGTAATAACTGTTAGACACAACAGATGCTTCCTAGGTCCTTATCCATAGAATTCTTACCTCACTAAAAATAACTCTGCGGTTTGGAATCCGTTTTAGCTCACGCACGCGTGAGACCGCCACCACAATGGTTCAACCTGAAAGCGATAGTTGGGCTCAACATGGCAACCGATGTGGGAATAAAAACGTACAAAATGCAAACAAATCACATTATATTGGTTCTGCGAGAAACACTAGCAGCTTCGAGTTGCAAAAGGTGTTATTTTCTCGAATGACATCTCCGCTGCTGTGAAGTCACGCGAAAAAGACCAAAGGGTGAAATTCGAAGATTGCGGTAAAAGGAATGTCGCAAGAAAGTGGTGGAAGTAAGGTGACTATCTCCAGATGCAGACCGAGTGTCGTGTGCAAGTGATGAGTGATATAAGCAACCAAATGGAGTACGAGTTGTGTACTGCCTGGGCGACAGTAACAATTACAATTGTATCATCTACCCACATTTCTCGCATTCTTCACATACTCAGAAACCATGCTATGAAACCGCGCTAATAATTGTCTCCAATCGCGCGAAGGGAGTCATTAGGTTAAGCGCTAAGATATGGAGTTGATAGGTGACATTCAGTTCGGAGTTGTGGTTAAATTTTACAATTTTTAAGATAAATATTAACACAAATATTGCAAATACTGTTTTTTTCGTACATAAAAAGGTAAGCACTGAAAACATAATCAGCGCCATTACCTGATCTCAATTTGGACAGAAGTGGGTAGTTTTGTTTGCATTCATGCTCTTCTACTTATTCCATTATTCCTCATGGCGTGGTAAAAGGCTCTTCTCACCTATTTCTTCAGTCCTTTTAGTTCCCCATTCAACCAGGAAGTGGCAAGTAGAAGGGCATTTTTCTAGAAATATGTCATTCATAGCTGACGTTATTATCTCCAGCTGTAACTACACACTTCTCATGGTTTTAGGTGTCCTCCTGCCCTTTTCCTTTCGTTTCCTCTCCAGGGCTTCTGTGTACTTCGCCACATCCATGTTTCAAGGAATTTTTATAAGTGTCTTTTCCAGTTTTTTTCTGGATTCATAATCCATCGCAAATTGCATGGCTCTGTAGTCAGTGGATATTGCCACATTCATTTATCTCCAATCCGTCAATAACCACTTTCAATCTGGCATCGACGGAAGATGGTTCCATTCCCCTATTTGGAAGCGTGCGAGTAGAGCCTCTCTTCTGGTGTTGTCGTCCGCGCTACCTCATACTGTATTGTGTGATTTTGCATTGTATTCAATGTTGTGCCTTCCTTCCTTCCATTACTCCCGGGTTCCCCAGCTCCTTTTTGGAGGGGGGAGGGGTTGGATCTGGGCTATCATAAGGTAAGTAGGTAGGATCAGCAGCCACGGAAGCGTCACTTCCCGCACCGACCCTTATTGCTGTTAGATCCGTAGTGCGCGGGTGCGTAGTATTCATTACTTGCGTAAAGCAGTGAAGCCGCTACAGTGATGAAGATTGAGTTGGAAAATTTTTAAATAATAGTAGTGGCATGCTTCGACTCAGGCCATGGGTTCATTTGATCTCTCGGTTGATCTCCTACATCAAGTCGTTTAAGCTCGTCCGCTGTTAATACTTATTTGTATCCCCTTCGAAACTCCCACCGACTTTACCATTTCTGTTCGTTTTGTTGACGTCTCGTCTTGGTAATAAATGGATAATTTTGTGCAAAAATGAAATCAGTAATCCGAACATGAGAATTGAAGTATACCAAACATTTTTTAAGCTCCCTTTGACTCTGGCATAAGCTCATCGACACAGCATAACTTTCACACGTCCTGTGGTAACTTGCCGGTCTACTACAAGTTGTTTGCTTGCTTCCATCGGAAATACACACCTCGAGATAGCATCAGTATCTTATGGCCGTTTATTCATATTTCGAAGTAAACAATACCAGATTGGCCATCTAAGCCCCTGATTTATTGGAATATTTTACAATCCGCCGTTTATCTCGAAATGCAAGAAAGCTTGAACACTAAGAAATGAAGACGTCCAAATTTCTTGAATATATTAATATGTTTGTTACCAGCAGGAAGCACCTCTTTAAGATTGTTTATTGCTGAAATAAGATCGTTTACTAATTATGAAATCCATCTGAATTCTCGAACAGTCCCAATAAAATCCGGCGACTCCCATTGGCCAAGTTGTCGTAAAATCTAGCCGAGTGATATTGTGAATTGCCCGCTAAGGTAAGTCCCACAAATCGTCGTTATGAAAGCTATAAAAATTAATTAAAAGTCCAAGTTGATTAGCATTCAAATGACTTAGTCATAGTAGAATTGCAGTAGGCGGTCCGAGCAGTGATCCACTAGCGGTTAGCCAGTTTCGCGGGGAGATAAGGCACCGTAGGCCACAACTGCCAGTTTGCAAAAAGACAACTGGAACCGTGCTAATCGCTGGTTACGTGCAATAAAATTCACCTTAATTGTGCGCCCAGGTTATGTCCCTCAATCGATCCTATAATTCGAATGCTCGGACTATCCAAGTGTTTCCGAATAATCGTTTCGCCGTTTCAATTTTCACAACTTTATTTTCCTTGCGCGCGTAATGGCTTGAGTTACGGGTAATAAAGGCAATAAATTTGCATAATGAAATTAATTTCTATGAAGTAGCCTCTGGGCGATTGTGTGTTGGCTGGAAGCAGACCCAGCCAATGGAAGCTGTAAATATTTTCTAAATTAGAAATGAGGAATTAAAATGTCTGTGATTGATTTCAATTCAAAGCTAATTGACACATGGGATGGGCGCACGGTCGTCTTGCGACTCCGTCAGGACTTTAGGAGGACGGGTGCGTCCTCTTCCCACAGAATTGTCTCATCGAACTACTTGCATAGGTTAAATGCGCATCGACTCACTTAATATGCATAAAATAATGGAATCCAATTAGAAAGATACCAGCCTTAAACTGCTACAAATAATTAACTAGTGATTAATGATAGGTTTCTACCTGGTCTGTGCAGAAGAAGAATTTTTAATATAAAATCATAAGTTCTCGCGTAACTGCGTTGTAAATTTTACTGCTCCTTAATTAGAAGTGTAGATGTTTTTTATTTTCTCTTTACAAATAACCGTCGCAAATATTGCAAAGGTTGGAAAATTTAAATAATTTCTTAGGCATCACATTATTCTGTCCGTAAACGTTTTTAGATTAGTATACCTTCCTACTATACTTCATTTACCGTAAAAGGTAACATCAACGTCAACATCATGCGAGTCAGAGAATGCACAAACATTTTCTGCAAATAATCCCTCATATCTCAACAGTTTTCCGGATATACACAACCAAGGATTTAGTATGGCAGTCACATCGCCGGAAGGTCTTTATTAAACCACAAAGATGGCAAAACTATTCTGGGTTTACGTCAAAATGGTCAAGAGCAATTTTACACACCGTCCGTGATGAGGTTGTAAAAGAACAAAAGCAGTACCTATATACTTTAATAAATTTGATGATGGTACTCAAATTGGTCTAAGAAGAATTATTATTCATAAAAATCTTGATTTTAGTTAAATATTCAACTTTACAACTTTGGTTAGTTTTCCAATTAGGACGTGACTGCTGTATCCCAATTACTTTGGAAATATTTACCCCCATCAATTCTTGCTTATATAGTCAATAAGTTGCATAAGTGGCCAATCTAGCGTCAAATAGTAAGTATTAGTGAGAAATCCCAGATAAAGTGGCCCAAGAGGTTAAAATGTAATTATGTGGTATAAACAAAATGTATAAAGCCAGTGGCATGCGGTAGAAAGAAACAGGCGTGGGCCAGAGAAAGAATAGCTGCTTTTCATATTAGAAACCATAGACAAAGAAGGAAAACATGCGCTTAAAGGAAAAATTAAGGAGAGTGAGAACAGAGGGTTTATCGAAACTTCTATAAATGTTAATGCCACCACTGAATCTCTTTGTGAAGAAGATGTCAGTAGCGGCACTTAGGATGCAGAGGGACGATACGTGATACTCGTCGGGAACTGATTATGGCCATAAGAGAATTATGGATGGCGTAAAAAGGATTAGGGAACTCATGATGGCCAAGAACAGGATCAAGAGTAACCGAAAGGTTTCATAAGACTTCAATTAGCGACGTTTTAATACCACAGAAATGCAGAAGGGATATTTTTGTATTCCCTGATTGGGCAGATGCAGGAATCTTCCCCGAAAACCAAAGTCTATCCTGTTATGTTTCCTTGGGGAGGTACATCTCTGTCTACCAGGCAGAAAACCTAACTTTGGTTCGTGAACTGGATTACTTAAGGAAATGGTGTAGTGTGAGGAAGTAAAAGTTTCATTGCATTGACTGATTGCCCAAAAGTGGTCAGATTCATGGATCGGACGGTTATCTTTAAATTTTACGGCGCTCCAGCTCCATTTAAAATAAGATCATCTGCAGACAAGATCGTAGTTTAGATCGAAATACATGTATTCAACCGCGTGGTCGACTTGTGAATATTTGTGAGTGTGACCCCTGCCTAAATCTTAAGCATACAGATACCTCAGAGATTACTCATAAAGTTGGTACTAACTTCGGAAGATATTCCTTCCCTTGCACAGAAATAATGAGTTTATTCGGATGCCGTTTTTCACTTCTATATCACTCTTTCACAAATAATCGCTTTCCTACTCTTACACTTACGCAAATCTTAGTAAACGCCCAATAGTGAAATATGAAAACCATAAATGTCCGACAATTTAGGGCAGTTTTGTTAAGACTTTATATAACTCTCCACTCAAAATGTGGAAAGTGGCGCAAACTCTACTGTTCAACAGGGTAGAGAGGTAGCGATAGTAATGCCAAACAGGTCATGATATCTTACATTTCAAGGCAATTTTACTAACCAATAGAAATGATTTGTATATCGGTCGCAAAGCAAACTTATCGGATTTCACTTACATCCATTTCAAATAGATTTCTGGTCTACTCTACAACATCACTGTATACTGGTCTACTTCACGGAGCACAACTTTTTGCTCAGAATGCAATTCCCCGGACGGAATTGCTACCCATAAATCTCCGAAATGGTTCTTTAATTTAAGTTTGTGATTTGTTTCCATGATTGTACTAAGAGAAGCTATTTGGAATTACAATTTAAGTGGGCTGAAGTCTATTAGCGTCTTTCTGAATTTGGATTTTCATCGCTAACATTAATCCATTTACCATCTTTTTCAACTGTCATAAATAGTTATGTTGACAACATTTGTTCTCTTTGGAGATACTTACGACTAATATATCACGAGGGAATGGTTTAGTATAATGAAATATGACGTTTGTAACAAAATTTCGGATTTTAAGTTTAAGGAAATTAACAGCATTGTGAGATTTGTGTAATGCGCGATAATTGTTAAAATTCAGAAGCCTGTTTAGGTAAATATAAGACTTTAGACTTAAACTACATAAATTTAATTAAGCTGAACGGAAGCTTTAATTAATTCATATAAACTTTTCAACACAATTATTATTGAAATATTTTAATATATGATTTTAATTTGGTGATATGGTGTCCTCAATTTTTTCGAATTCAGAAGCTTTAAATTCTGATCATAAGTTGTGTAAGTCGCAGTGGCAGGGCTCGTTTCTGTTTCCATTCTTGGATTCATTAAACGCTGGTCCAAGAAGTTCTCTGACCTATAAATTTCCTTAACATTATATAACTCTTTCGTTAGACTATTGCTTAAGTACGCATCTCAGGTATGGAATCCTTTCTATCCTGTTCACATCGGGCGTATCGGCCTGTTCAGCGCAAATTCATTGGATTTGCGCTTAGGGATGTCCCTTAAAACAACCCTATGATTCTTTCACTTTGTCACAAATGGTTCAATCTTATTGGCCTGATTTCTTTGGAAAAGCGACATAAAGCCGCCGAAAAGTCGCAAGATACTTTCATCATCCTTCATCTTCATTGAAATTTAAAAAGTGGTATGTGATGCGGTAATTATTTCCAGTATTGCAGCAATCCACATTGGATCGTACACTCACAGTACGTCTCTTCTTCAAGCCTTTAATGATTATAACTACGGCTTTAATACTCGTAAGATGAGCTTCTTTCGTGTTTTGTTTGCAATATTGAATAGACTTAGAGTTAAAATTTATATTTCAGCCAATCGTGGCCTTAATACTTTTCTGTGAGATTTACAACAAATGATATAAAAAAAGTATCTACTTAATTTGGATCAATGGAATTCCCTCAAAACATCTCTTTTAAAGCCTATTGGCAGTAAGTATACAAGCAAATTGTAGTATCTAAAGTGTCTACTCATTACGAAGTATCTTTACCCAAACATTTGACCTTCAAAGAAAATCTCACTTTTTGTTTTGATTTCTGTTAACCTGTCGCATCTAAACTATATATGATTTATTAATAAATGGATAAATCATTCCAGCGCTTAATCGAATTGACTTGGTATGCTACCAAATGGACTCTTATAGTCTAAATATTGCGTGGACAGTCGGATAATAATTGCCATTACTGTCACCGCCAGTGTCACTGCTTGTAATTTATGAGCTTTCTAAATAGTGAGCTATGGCCGGTTGTCAATATTTACGATTACATCAATTGAATATGAGGCGGCGCCTTGATAATTGCTTTAATAGCTGGTCAATTAACGTTATATCAGAATAGGTCAATAAGAAGTTAAACCGTCAAAAGGAAACATGTATAGAGTTCTAAGAAGACTTTTATTTTTAACTTTTTGAATAATGTATTATACATATATGAAATGAAGTATACATGTTTATTATTTCCTTATTAATAATTAATTACTTAGAGATACATATCCTTCTATAAGTTTAAGTAATATCTCTGGTGTGTATCTATTCTGGTTTCAAATCGATTTGAATTTCTGATTTTTATCTTCGTAAAATTACGATTTATCTTGTGGTAATAAATAACATTTTTAAAGAGTATAGAAGAGAATACATTTTTAACGTAGTCTTAGTCTAGCTGTAGAGAAAAAGTTAGCACTTAGGGAATAAGATATATTGATTAGTTTAACTATTGTCCTTTTGATGTGGATAGGAATTATGATTTTATTGAGCTTAGTTCAATACATAAGCTAGGAAATTTCTAAAACCATTGTTAAAATGTTATTTTCTTGTTGGCATTGTGAAAAATTTAAAGATTAGAAAGCGCTTTTTGCTGCTAAAAATTACCTTGCTGTATTGTCCTCTTTTCCATGCTTTAGAACTCCTGATTCTGCGAAGAGATTTGGTTATTTTTCAGATACATTATACGACAGCTATCTCTGCTGAGTTCTGGTTACCACCAGTGACCTAAAGTTGAGCACGTCCTTACTTTTTTCTTTTTTTCTTATACCTAAGTTTAGTGTAGTGGAAGTCCGTAGCGTGTTATCTCGGCCGCGATTTTTCAACGTATTATTTGTAGGATATTGACGATAAAACATTGTGATATCCTAGTATCGAGCAAAAATGGTTATGCATTGTGGTGTCGAGTGAAATATTAATAAGGCATTGTAAACTTTAGTCAAATTATTTTTTCTGAGTTCATACGTGGCGCCCAAAGAAAAAGTTCAGACCTTTGAAATAAAACAAGTGAACCATCCCTTCTGCAGTTGCTGGTAGATAAATTACTCCCTAAACTAGATCAGGGGCTCGTTATACCACAATGAGTCGTACCAATTTGTTTCTGCTACTTATTATTATCTTAAGACTTAAGAGATTGAAGAAAGTTTAATGACCTTATGAGAAATCTACCTTCCCTTGGTTAGTAAATAGGATACAAAATTTCTAGCACAATACTTAACAAGTGTTTTATGGATCTTACCCATGTTTACTATGAATCGAGTTTGTTTTGATACAAACAAAATAAGAACAATTTGGGTAGATTTGGTAGATACAGTAGCAATATTTAAAAATAATGGAGCATTTACTTATCTTCAGATGATCACTATATATGCATAAATAAATGATTTAGGTGAATACTACCCTTTTGGATAACTATGATCATTGAATAATTACAAAAATATCGTGCGCTAAAAAAAAATAAAACGTATGTAACGAGTTTAGGAAAGTAATGTAAACAAGACAATTACAAATTGATTGGTATTACATTTTGTTATGCCACCAATAACATTAACGACTGTATGACGTTTATATACAAATATTTCTTGACGGCGCTCATAAATCACTCGATTCAATTAAATTGCATGGAAATGCGTACAGGTTGTGCAATAAGTAGCTCGGCCCAACCTATTAATAAATACGTAAATGAAATTAAATGCTTCAATATTGCAACGAATTTAATTAACTCGCTATCTTCAAACGCAAGGCAAGGTGTTTACAAATGATTTGAAAATTTTCTCACACAAATCTCGTCAACATCTTGTATCTTGTACTCGTCGCAGCTTTTGTTTTAAGAAGAAAATTTTGTTACTTTTCGACACTTTATCTCAGTTACTCTTGAACGGTTTAAGTACGTGCCGGTGACGTGACTGTGCCAAGGAATAAATTTATTAGGCGGTTTCGGTGTCCATTAATTAATGCTAAAAGTTCTGAAACATGCTTTATTGCATTTCCAATTCGATTTGATTTATCTTGTAGATAATTAATTTGTTTTCACGTATTATTTATGTTCTCATTTTAATTGACATGTTTTCAGTGATTCGCACTATTTGTTCGAGTAATGCAGTTGTTTTAGCTGCAGAAAGTTTTGCCTCTGTTTTAAATAGTGGGCGAGTATTTTCTTGCTTTAAACAAACAAGGACAAATTTTCTTATCTGTTGTATTTTGAAAGATATATTAAAAAAAAGACAATTAATGCATTTGAAATTAAAAGAACGAATGATCTTAATGACTTCATGTGTCAGTTAATATCTCATGTCCTATTATATCAACTGACGATAATTTTTCTATTTTTTAATAAAACTTTTACCTGGGTCGAGCAAATTTCAGTTGTAACTCGTAAGATGTATGGTTCTTTAACCTCTCTCTGAGTTATTCTTGTGAAGATCGGCCTGATTCCTACCTTTCCCTATGGTTGTAAAGTGTTTGAACAACTCGATATTGTTAACTCACACAAGCTATCCATAATGTCTTATTCTGTAGCGAGATACATATTTAAATTAGGAATATTTGACTATATATTACCTTTTATTGACTCTGCATATAAGATAGATGGGTATTCTATGAGAAGTCAGCCACCTTGTATCCCCTTTAACACATAAGCTTAGTTAAACGTGATAAGCAAAATCACTTCTAAGATGAAGTTTTATTTTTAATACTTATCTAACCTGACTAAAAATACAATTCTTGTCTAGCAATATCTCACATAAGGCATCCACTAAATTATCTAAACATAACCAAGCGTGAGCAATTTCCAACCCCTTAGAGTAACTCCACGGCGAGACATTGCCGGAACCTTTTCCTCCAGCTCCTTCTTAAAATACTCCCTTTTATTCATCTTTAGATTAATTTTTTCCCACAATAACTATTTTTAAATAGACTATTATTATTTCCCTGTCCAAGAATAATGTGAAATTTATCTGTAGTCCTCGATGGATATACTATGGATGCTTTCATTTTTCTTCGACCAGTGTATTTCCGTGTATTTCTCTCGCTGTCTTAACTCCAAGACCAAGCCAGATATTCTTATGCGGATCTGTGACCGATATAGTCCTTTCTCCTCTAGTCTTAATTCTCCGGCTAAAGCGCCCGTACGCTGTTGGAGGTGTAGAAAGTCCCTGGTTCGTATCACTTTTTAGTAGAAGTACAGAGAATGTTATTTGTGTGAGTTAAAAAAATATCTTTTCACGTATACAGCAAAAAATAAGACAAAAATCAGACTTATTGATCCTATGAATGTAAAAGATCCCTCAATACAACAAGCATGCCATTTAGTATCATATGGAAATTCATTATTCACTCATGTCTAAACGATCTCCGAAACTACAACGCGGCTGACATAGAATTTTTTTTTTTTGGAAGAATTAATATTATTACCCTGTTAACACTGATAACAATCAACAATATGTGGAAAATAAATAAAGTAGTCGACAATTCAGTTCTCACCTTAGACGAGCCAGATTAATTATCTGATAATACTGAGCACGAAAACTCAAAGAGACTGGCATAATACCATCAAAATCCAAACCTGATGTAGGCTCAGTTTATCTCTTGATCGATAATAACTTCTGCTTTACACTTCATCCAGTGCGCCTTAACGCATATGTCAGGTTGGATACATTTCGGACAAAAGATACCTGAAACCCAATGTCTGAGCAACAGTTTTCAACTGGAACCGGTTGCAAAGTATTGAATGAGAAAATTATTTAAACATTTCTTGGGACCCGAGAGGAGACCTGTGTGGAGCTTATGAACAACTGGCAGCGCAGTGCGTAATTCAAGTTGCAATCACTTTTGATTTAAGCCTCATAAACATTTGCCTTTGGAAAGGTGCCTGAAAGTATTAAAGAAACGAAAGAAATTGCTGATCACGATGGCCTAAATAGATTTCGGATATCAGGTTATCTTGGGAAAGTAAGGTGGAATTTGTTTTGATGGAGCTTTTCTTGTTTTCAGATGGAAGATGTTCATTTTGAAATTTTACAATATTTTAACATACAATTCCAGTAGAAATGGTTTTAGTCTTACTATAAAAGTTCAACATAAAAAATTTGACAAATATGATGTAACGCTTGAATATTTTCCAATTCACTCGTGGTATAATAATTCTAAATTAAGCAGTTTTTTTATCTTGTTAATGTCAATAAGTTAAAAATCGTCGTCACTGCTTCTTTCTCGTTTTTTTTAGCTTTATACTAAACTCTAAATTTATTTATTACTTTAGTTTTTGTTATGTGAAAGTTATTGGGGTATTGCAACAGTTTATGTTTCGAAATTTGCCCTTTATATAGGTAGGTAGGTCCAATTTCAATATCTTGTAAAAAAAGATAGGCACTGTATAGTATTCAGTTTTAATGGGTTAACTAAACCAATATGTATTCATTTTTAACTTAGTTATCTCGGTGAGGATGAAAAAAATGGTTGCAAGATTGAAAAACGTCAGAAGCCCAGATATTCGGTTTCCTATAAATTTTAATCTCAGGTGCAAAGAGTGCAAATGGTACAGATTTCTAATCCATTGTCTTTCTAGAGAAGATTATCGTTTCTGTTCTATTCGCATTAGTAATGAGGACTGACAAGTTTTTAAGTGCAACTAAAGACTCCCCTTTATGGGTTTAAACGAACATCGGAAGCCTCTTCCATGTCAAGTCCTTTTATCTCATCCGCTCTCGAAGCACTCCGTCAACTCCGTCATCCTCTTGGGAACCTTGTGCTTGTGTACCTAAGTTCATAGTTTCGTTCCACATATTGCATTTATCTTGGCCCGATCTTTCAGTGATAACCTGGTTGGCATGGGAGGCCCTACTCTCAACTCATCGTAGCTTCTGGCCACTGCGACAAGGTGTATAGATACTTAAATGCAACCCTCCAAATATCGCTGCAGTTTTGTTATTTTTCTTCATTTGAAAATCTTAATAATTCGCAAATTTAGTTTCTAAACTATAAAGAATGGATTTATGAAAATAAAATCGATTTTTCGAACCTATTTACTCATATATCTTTTCTTAACTGAAATTAGTACAAAATTAAAGCACAAACATCAAGCTGCATTCCTTAGTAGTTGTTAATCACATCAAAGTGAAAGAACTGAGGCTCTTGAAGCAATCAAGTCTTTAGCGATTACAAAGCAGTTGAACTGGACATGCAAATTTGGTGCATGATCTGAGGAAACTGTCCACTTCGTTAGTAAGAAATTAATCTTAATTTTGCTGTTAAAGATGGTAGCAACTCGATTATAATTACCTTCATGTTTAACCTAAAAGTGATAAAGTGATGTTCGCTCTCTGTCATTTACAAGATGACATAATTTGTTTATTATGCAAATTAAGATTTCCTTGGCCCACATTTTATATAATTTTATAATGATTACGTTAGTACTAACCGGTTTACGATATGTGCTTGAGAGTCCAATTATATCTAATATTATTACCCTGAACTAGATGAATTTTTAATTTGAATTTCTCTATACATATAAACAGTCAAAATTAATCAAAATTATTGCCAGGCGTAACTGGAAATTTTACGCTTTTTTTATTTATTTAGGTAAAGCAAAAAAAGTATATTTTAATAAGGTATCATGTTACTGATGAAAACCACAACCTGCAGATTTTCTCCTCTATGAACGTGGGTCTGATTCCTGCAAAGGGCGCGGTAATTTATATGAGTACCAATGGTTGAGGCAATTCTACTGGCTGACACGCATCATCCTTCAACTAGGCCAATCTTTTTAAGGTGGTATCTTAGAATCCAAAATAAGATAAGATAAGTAGGTGATAAGTAGGTGTTGGTGTAACCCCGTGAACTTAGTGACTTTTGAATAAATCGCAAAATCGCTGAGAGTTAAGGAAGTTGGATACAGCATCCTTTTAAGCCAATTAAAGTAATTCTGTGATTTGTAGCCAATTGCTTTAGGACATTCAGGCAGTTCTAAACCTTAAAGAGTTAATAAGTTCAGTAGTTTGCCGGTATATTAAACGGCTTAAAGTATTACTCTTTAAATTTGAGAAAACGGCCTAGAAGTTATCACGAACATAGCATAGTAATTTAACTAATGTAATAACCATTAAATCATTATCAACAGAATTCACACAGCTTAATTTGTATTGAATTCAGAGAAGCATATTTGCATCGATGTCGATATGCTTTCCATATAGAATCACCGTAATTATGGATTCATTGCGGCGTACTGTACAGAAATCCATCAATAACGTCCCTTCAAGACATGATAATCACACGATTAAGAGATTACTCTGAGTCTGAGTTGGCACTTCACATTTTCACTGCAAACATTTCCGCCTTCCTTTTCCTGTCAGCATGTTACCCCATTCTGTGCTGACAACTGAATAAATAAATGGACAGCCAGCTTCACTCTTCATAATGTTTTTGGTTTGGTTTTGAGGTATGCAAATGAAGGTTCTGCTGCAACTAGGAAAGTGCTGGACAGGACAGGTGTGATAAAGGGTATTCTGTGTAATGTGTTCATGACGAGTGTACTTTAGTTGCGAGACGACAAAGGTTCAGAGAAGTTGTTGTACACTTTAAGATTTCTGTTAAAGTTCTATTGAAATTGTATTGAAGCGAAATATTGTATTCAAGTATCCCCTTTCGATTTATTCATGATGGGAAACAAATGCGTTTCGTAGAATATGAGGAATTTCTTTGATAATTTATACATGAGATTGGCGGCATACGGAACCTTGAAGTAAGGAAAGACTATTTGTCGATCACAGATCAAAACTGTTATTAAATTCAATTAAAGTGTTGTCATTGTTTTACTCGATCGAAGGCGGAACTTAATATAATAATAAGAAATTTAAAATTAAACAGAATAAGTATGAGAATTATGGCGCCACCACCTGCTGTTTGCACTTATTACAAAGATCTATTTTTATGCGAATACATAATTTCAATTCCTTAAGAAATTCAATAACTATTCAAAGAAGCAATAATGAGAAAAAACTGATGAAGAAGCCGTTTTGCATCACTTATTCAGGGTGTTCAAGTTATAGATAAAAATTTCTTGCAAGGTGATAGATCTTATCGAATCAAGTCGTAATAGATTAGGAATAGGGAGGTAGAAGGGTAAAATGTGTCATTTCCCTACAGCGTTTTTCTTATACACCATGTGAAGCACGTTATAGTGGCATTTGATAGAGAACCGTTCACCTGTTTCAATGAGACCTTGACCACCTCTCCATTTCTTCTCAGTCACAAATATAAAAAATTACAGGATTTCTTTGCAAGAATCAAAACAGCGTCCACAAAGGAGAGAGTCTGCAAACGGCATCGGTTAGCCCTCGTATCTTCATTTCAATTCGATGATAACAAAATTTATTTACTCACAAAATTATTAGTTTACTTATAAATAAATATTTCGGAAGCTTTAATTAAGAAAAGAAGGATCAAGGATACTGAAAGGATTCTGACATACTAAAGAACTTCCCGGAATAGAAATCACCTTTGCAGTCCACTCATCAAGTAGAATATTAGGCCATAAAATTTAGACATGAAGGGAATCAATGAAATCCGACCTAAAGCGTACAATTTAACCGAATTTATTATTTTTATTATTTATTTTTATCTTCTATTATCTTCTATTCATTTTATTAATTAATGAAAAGAGCACTGACGCTCAAAAAATGCTATTGGGCCCTGAACGAAAATCCAGAACAAGAGGTTATTAATTTTTAAAATTCAATTAATATTTTTGATATTGGTATCCAGTTTTGCTTTCGCTAAAAGAAAACTATATAGTTTACGTCACAAATATAAAAATGTGTTATCTACTTATCTTTATTAATATTTTAAATAAAGAAAAAAATTATAGTAAAGAAATATAAATAACTTTATGTTCTATATTACAAAAAAAAATTAGAAAGTGAATTACTTTACATAGTGCTCGGATTTCACTGCGGCAGGCATAGGCATTACCTCATTGTCTTATATTACTTGGTCTTATTTATGAAAAATCTGAGTAAGAAATTGTCTGATTCTGAGCCTAGACTCTCAAGTAAACAATATACAATAAGTTGTTTTTTACCTTCGATCTAAGTCCTGCTAATTTTAAAATACTGGTAATATTGTTATTATTATCCTGCTATTTTTGGGAGCATATGCTTAAAATGTGTATACTTCTCAAATGTCTATGCAAAAAGAAGATTAATGATTCATCACATTAAGCACACGAAATATTGAATAAACTTACTGTCACCCACGTGTTTTCATGCAATTTGTCGGATTATTTTTAAAAACATCTATTTAAATCCAAAATTTAAATTTAACTCGATCAATATATCACAGGATTTATTTTTGTTCCATTGTATCCCCTGACAGAATTCTAAAAGTTTCTGTTAACAAGAGGGAGGGAGATGTCGGAATTCCTGCTCGTATATTTTACTTGACTTAATTTAAAATGTCATTTATTGCAGGAAAATAGAAAAATCTGTGATATGAAAAACTCATGCCTCAAAGTTTAATGATATTTTGTGGTTTTCGGTGTCGAGGGTTAAGCCAATAGGTATGTTTGAAATAATTTAGGTATGAAATTATTGTGGAAAAATGTGGATGTAGGAAATGGTTCAGGGTTAAATATTTAATGGTTGTGTGGTTTCATTTTGCGAATTTTTATAGATATTGTTGATGATTGATATTCAAAAGAATGTGGACATGGAGATTTCGCGTTCACCTTGAAAACCAAGGAAAATCGAATAAAAATTTTTAATTTTTTCCGATCACTTTTGTATTATATCAAAACACATTCTCCAAAATAATAATGATAATTATTGCTCGCAACAGCCCACTAGATTTACAATCTTATAAAGTTTTAAAAACATTGACAGTTTCGCAGTCTGAATAAAAGCTGGTAAATCTTTCCAAAAGAGGGAACGTATGAACAATCAACTGAAACGAGACATCACCAAAGTTCTATCTGGCTTAGAGATGGTTGTTAGAAAAAGTTCTCTGAGATTTGCAGGCTTAAGTATCCTGCCCTGCATTTGAGAAAGGATTCCAAAGAATATTCAAGCACCCGCAGCTCCTATTAGCACACAAGTTTTGGAAAAACTTTGCCACCAAAACTTAAATGAAAGGCAGAATACTGGCTGAAGGCCAAAGCCTTTGCATTCCTGCATAAATTCCGCCTAACCTCATGTTTATATTAGCACAGCATGTTACTATTCAACATTACCCCAAGGTTGGAGACTCTACGCACCATTGGCAACACAAATCCAATCAAGATAACAGATGGAATACCAGACGTAATGAAAGTACTATTGTAAAAACTTTCCAGATTATAGTTGGAGTTTGTTACACCTGGACCAAGTGTATATTCTATCCAAGTCAGAATTAATTCGCGACAAACAGCCCTTCAGGTGGCCCACATACCGGCATAGATATTCTTAAATAGCGGACCATTTCTGCAAGGTCAGTGATAAAAAAGCTGAAAAAGAATCATATTTTCGACATGTTTTTTAAAGAAAACAACAACAACGATTAAAAAACGAGTTTTAAATCAATTTTTTTGTGACTACAGAAGCACAGATTGGAATTTCAAAAGAGTGTTATTATATGTTTCAGAAAACATATTTTAACTAATTTTCGGTTTTATCTTGTTACGTACCGAAAGCATTTGCAAATTTTATTAAAGGAATGACAATTAGATATCGAATGAAACCCGCATTAAGATGTCGGATTAAAATACAACAGAAAAAAAAACTTTCTCTGTAATCTGTGCCTGCACCTGTACACAAATACCAGGGGTAAAATAATCAATCACACAGCCCGCAAGTCAGTTCCCTTGTCATCAGCAAAACGTTGATGTATTACCAAAGAAGCCGCCACCATATTCCTAATGTTAAGATAAAAATTGCTAAATGTTCCAAGATTTAATTTCAGATATGAAAATATCATCGAAAATTGTTTTTCGACTGCACAAATCATTTCAGCTCGGTTCACCTTGTCTGTGGGTTTATTTCCAATTAAGAGGAATCATGGGAATAAAAGCCTTCGTAATCTGTCATCGTAAACAAAAAACAACTGATTTATTAAAGGTAGTTAGAAGCAGTGCCTGTGACTCAGTAAATACTGCTCGCATTGATAACTATCTTCGGTATGGATTGCCTGCGGCCCGTTTAACATTCCGGCGGCACTGTGACGGGTTTAACTAAAATTTTAATGATTTAATCAAGTCGTTTCGGTTAGTATATTCGCTGCAGTTTCATATTTAAATGTGGAGGTCGCTCAAGACGTGCCCCGTTGTCAGAAAATTAAAATAAACTATTCATCTTGGTGCACCCTCCCATTTAAGCATTTTCGACTAATTTTCCTTATCTAGATTTAGTTCAGATACTGTTGCTGTACGTTTCCTTATAAAGATATAAACCAAGGATAGGTGTTTGATGTAGAATTCCTTCTGCTTCTGTTGACAAAAGTTGATTTTACTTCCGGCATTTGCTTCTAGGTCACAGTGTCTGTTTGTGCTCGACAATTCTGTTCTTTGTTTTTCATTTATTTTCCGAGCTTTGTTCACAACTTCACATGTTCATATCTACCTATATAGACTTTAGTCCGCAGTGACTTATTTTTACATGGCATCTCAGAGTGTGATTCTGAAGGCAGACATTAAAGTGGAAACAGTTTTCAGTCATTTCCGTTCATCCTAATTTATTTTACTAGTATTTATTTTGTTTCATTAAGTGGCAGATGTTAATTATTGATAACTATGTTCCAAATTTCAGCAAGCGTACACTCCTTGGCACTTGGATAGTATCACGGTAAGTTTTCTTCAATAATTAACAATGATACTCTACAAATCTTTCTCTAATTTAAATACATATTCCTAAAAAATAAAAAAATACATATAATATTCGTATAAAAGCTCCCGTAGCCAGTAGTTAAAGAAAGGAAATAGCTGAGAGTTCCTTCCATAGCGTGTCAGTAATAAGACAATATTTGCTGACAAATTTGAGTGTTCTTTTATGACTCATTTTTCGACCAGATCCTTCACTCTGCGCTCTGCCTCCCTTAATGACAATTGAAAGTCCACAGCCACCCTCTGTTTTGCCAAGATGTTGGCTATTTCTTTAACCCAACATAGTGTTACCTCATTGCAAAGAGGATTTCTATGGGAATGATATGTTAGAGTTAGAGGCAGGTAAAGATAAGAGACTTGTGTGAAATCTTTCGGTTATCCTCAGGGTCTTGATCCTGTCTGTGGGCATCGTGAGTTCCCTCATCTCTATTATTTTCCTATGTCCATATCTATTCTCTGACAATGGTACATGTACCGTCTCACTGCGATAGTAGCTCCCCTTGAAGGCAGTAAATTCCTTCCTACCCAGTCCACGGGCATGCGTAACGTCAGCGATAATAATGACGTGGTCGCCACGAGCCATACCCGAATAGGAAGGTGGTTCGCCCCTGATCACGTGATCATAGCCCCTACTAAAGAAGAACCCGCTCGCTTGGTACCAGAGTCTAAGCTATTGCTCCTCTTCGTAGATGCTATTACCTCTGGAGTCAATTCTGCCGCCGACACAGTGGTGTCCCTTAAGGTTGACTGGTCCTTACCAGTCATCCGCAGAGTACAGTTTTGCCTGTGTTGCTTCCTCTTCCTCTTCTGCTACCTAAGCAGCCTCAGCTATTCTTTTCGATCCAGTCTTTGTGATAATTATTTAATATTTGGTTAGCTACATTCCGTCAACCTTATTCGCTTCATTGACGTCACGTATCGGTAGTAATCTTATTATACCTTTTGCACTAAAAGCTTTTAATGAGATGCCAGAGCGCTTAACGCGTTAAGCTTTGACTTACACTTATTCAGTAATGCTCCTCCTGGTCAAATTAAATAAATTAGTCATTTAAATCTTTTTAAAACTAGAATTAAATTAAATTTCTTGTAGTAATCAATAAATGCAAAATCTTTGATTGCTGATGGCCTTAAAAGAACTAGAGTCTGCTTCAGGTTGGAAATTCCTGGCAAAAGCTAAACAAAATTTCCAAAGAATGTAAGAATTTTGCATAAAAAGAAGCATAAATAACCTCGACTCGAGCTGAGTAACAAAATAACCTCCCGGAAGTTGCAAGGAGTGTCGTTAATGTTTTTAATAAATAACAGGTCGAGTGGAGCACAGGACGGAGCACAAAAATATTTTCGAAAGTGATGTCCTAAGATGAAATCCGCGTCAATTAAATTCAAAGAACAAGCTGGCGATTATGGCTGAATAGCATGGAAATGCCTCGTTAAAGATGCCCGGACCTGGCCGTACAAAAGACTTTCCAAACAAACAATACCACGTCCACCTTGTCCAGCGACTTTTCGCACATGACGTATTTTGGCTGTGGAATGTATGCGCCGATGTCCAGCATTCACCGCTATACAACGGATCCAGAGCCAGCGCAGCAGCGCTAATGGCTAAGATATTTCAGTGCCACAAGAGTCTTACAAATCTGAATCTGTAGTCTGTGGTCTGTAGTCTGTAGATACGTTCGAAATGTTATGCTTTAACAAGGTCGTTGAAGGCCGTTCGTTCGCCGCCTCGCCAAGACAGGAATGTAAGGCGAAGCGGATGACATTGGTACAGTATTTTATCTTCACGCCATATTTTTCACTCGAAATATGTGACCTGGCATTTCTCAGCTCATCTACATCACAGATAAATAAATATCGAATCAGAAAAACAAGATCGAACCATTGAGTCGGGCAAAAAATCCACTGAACCACATTTCGGTGACCGGCCAGGTCACTCACTGCGGCTTAAGTAGATTCATCTGTTTATAGGAAGAATTTGACTTTTATGACGCCCGAAAATTTGTGGCTTCTCACATGGGACGTGAAAGTTGATTTCTGGCATGCTTTTCTTGAGTTATTAGGCAAAGAGCTGAAATTCCGACGATTTGGTTATTTATATGGCGAAGGTGGGCCAAAGGTAATGTAGAGATCGTGAGGCCAATAAACGTTAACACTTTCGGATTCGAGCAGCAGGCAATTGTGGCTTGCGCTCGTCTGCGGCCAAAGTCATCCAGATGCCAGGCATGCGGCCCGCTGCACATTTATTTGATAACGTTTTGAATTCAAGGCGATTGGTATACTGCTCATGCCCAACTCATAATTACCACCTGTTATCAAGAGATCTGATTTTAATTTTAATGCAGACCATGTCGGCAAAAGTCCGTAAATGCCTTACAATGCAGCAACCCAATGCCTCGCTTAGCATCCAGGCATCATGTCAACGGAATGTTCCCAATGAGATGGTGGATCGCTTCTTATTGTGACGATTGGGTTTTTGTACAAAATATACTGCGAAATCTTACTCCTTTATGTCCGGAGCGGTGTTATTTCAGAAATTCAATTCAATGTTAAGTCGAAATAGCTTGCTGGGCCGTTGCAGCTCTACTGAATACAAAGTAATAAGCACAGGAAACGTGTAACAGCACTGCGACGCGTAATACCATTAAGTTTTTATATTTATGGTACTTTTTACCCAATGGTTCACATGTGATTCCACGGAAGATGGTAAGGGGAATTCTTTGGTGAGTGTATAGAAATATTTTTTCTTGAAGTTGGTGTAAAAAAGAGAAATCACCCACAATACTGTGTTGGTGGCGTTAACAGCTTATCACCCACTTAGACAAAATCACAATCATAACTGAAAATCATATGGTGGTAACTGAGAGCGAGATTAACTCGACAAAAGACGATTACAATGGGATTATAAATGTAACGTAAGGTAAAAAGTAGCCCAATGAAGGTTTCGGGGACTGAGTACGACTAGTGTACCAATGATGCTGGCGCTCGGTTGAAGGATGCTGTCATAATGAGTCGGCCGCGCCACACACATCGTTCAATACAATGACAACACAGATGCTCTTTGTGATGTCTTTTTGGATGTGCGACCCCGGAGTGACCCGGTTTGGCTGGATGCCGTGCTCACCTCGGGGTGGATTTGGACGTAATTTCGGGTACAACTAGCAGAGTAATCTCTGTTCAATTATAAAGAATCTGATGTGACACTCAAGTTGCTGTATCCATAGTCTTATGTATCCAAACCAGTTGTCGTACATTAACCGACGGGTTCAACGGGTGACCTAATGGATCTCGTTGACAGCATGTGCTGGCTGATCCCTCCGTCATTCGGCATCACCAGAACATCGTTTCCACTGGAGCCAAAAATCTGCAATAAGGTGAACTGCCGACGCTGGTCAAAGCCACGATTCACCTGTGTTCCTTGAGGCTGGAGAGGAGATTGGTTATTACCCCACTAACAAGTTACAAAAACACATCCGAGTCCAAGTTGCAGAGCTGCTTGCGTCTCAAATACCTGGCGACGAAGGAAGTCACATTGAACTGCACGTGGCCTTTCACTGGCCGGATTTCGGATTTTCATAAATTTGGAAAGAACAATATTATACCAAAAATAACTTGTAAGAATTGCCAAGTTATAATTCTTACCATACCCTTCCCCAAAAATTTCCTTCCGCCTAAGCTCTCCTGCATACGTTTCGGGGTTATCCCCTTAGCTTAGCCAACACTTTAAAAAAATATGTTAAATGGAAAAATTTTCGGACTCGTTATACGATGTGTTTGGGTTTCTCTATTTTATTCAGTTGCCTAAATTCAGTTTTAATAATTTATTCGAGAGAATTTTACAATGCTCTTGTCACAAATTCGTCTTTCTATATCACACTTTAATCTGAAGGAATTTTAATGTGTGAAATTCATCACCATTTGGTGTTTTTTAATAGCACACCTATCGTAAAATATTTTATCACGCGCCGATTAATGGGATCCGTGTTGCTATGAACTTTCACACGTTAGGCATTACCGCAATGCAAAAAGCACGCGGTATCTAAAGATGCAGAATTTATGTGTTGTCTTGGAAACCATACAAGCCATACGAATATGCCTCGAGCGACAGATTCATTTGCCCAGCATCTTCAAATGCTTTTGTCTGAGATGCTTCCAATTATGGCCCCATTAGCAGGGCATATCAAATAACTGCTCATAAACACAAAAGTAACATGATACGAGCACCAAAGTCACCGGGTAGCCCGAAGTGATTTATGGCCAAAGCTTGTCTTCTACAGGCATCTTCGGTTTTTGTCTTAATCGATCGATAACGTGTTATTAAGTGGAGTAAAACGGGGACGTGAACATACTAATTAAAAGACCATAAAGGAGCCTCCTTGCGTAAATATATATCGGCTTACACGGCCCGTTCACCGAAAGTCGAGCCGCAATAAAACCAAGAGCTCCTAAAAAATGCTAATTTCCTGAAAATAAATTGTGAGGAGGAGTAAAATTCCGCGAGTTTTTGTAAGAGGTCTGTGACGTTACCAAAGCCGTCTTTATATTCCGAAAGGTCCGTTCTGTTAAATTTCACAATTTTATATTCAAGAGAAAGGCACACTCAAGTCAATCCACCTCCCAATTAACCCGTCTAATTTATTTAAAACGCACGCCTATTTGCATAGCAATACGCAAATTGGGCAATAAATTACTAGATGGACGTCAAAGATAGGTCCACCAGTGGCAGTGCCCTTATCACATCATATGCCACTCTTATCAGCCTCACATGACCAGCACATGTTACACGAGAAGAACTGTAAGCTGAGGAATATTGCATAATTTCAATATGCCCACTAAAGTTCGAGATGCCTATCAGAGATTCCGGAAGCTGAATTCACTTGTGGAGCATAGTACGATATCATGCACTGTTCCCCTAGAGACAGTTGCTCTGCGAGGCAGTGGATAGCTACACTGCACTTGAAAATTTAATCAATGCGAGATTGTATCGTACTCTGGGAAACGGATAAGAGTAGCAATCAAATCATCGAAATCCATTAAAAGTGATATGCCCTCCTCGATAGGTTAAGCTGGCATCCATCATTTCATGGGTCGGCACAGAAGCAGTATAGAGACGGATTTCGCATTTTCCCATCTCCTGTGACCCCACACTACCTGTCATCTATGTTGGAACAAAGCGATGGCTACAAATCATGGCAAATCGCTGACCACCACAACGGCCTTGTACATTAAGAAAATCGTAATCTTGGGATTCTAGTCTTGGGCCACCGGCGAAGTTTTAACCGCCATAAAACAATATGGGAGGGTCCAAAAAACCAAAAAATAAGTTGCTCCAGGAAAGGTTGTTTTTAAAGAGCGCAGTAATATTTGTACGGAAATTTTCGACTTTAAAATGTTTTCGTTTCAATAGAAGGCACGCAAATGCAACATCAACAAATCTTTTATTTGGATAAATTGCTTTTGGTCACGCATTGACCATCTCTCAGGAAAAGCTCAAGAATGCAACAATGGCAAGCATTCAAGTTCTGAGTTTCGGATATAAAAAAGATGTGTAGAAAACATTAAGGCAAATTATGCAGCAATTACTGTGATTTAAATGGTTGAAATCTTAGGGTAATAAACAACTGGTTGATCTAGGAAAAATAAAATAAATATAAAATCTATCTTGCACTCAAGATGAGATTCATATTATGCCAAGAAAATGAGAAATATTGCTGATATTATGTTATAGGACCGCATTTCTAACCAAAAACTAGGACAAGTCTTTAAAATAACTGCCCGTGCCCGCTTTAGAGGTCTGATCTTGTGTCCTGTACTTTCCTCTGAAAAAAGGTGGTTATGGTATTGTGAACCCAATGGAAAAATTTGAAAATCTGTAACAATTGCGGATGTAAAGGACTCATCCCCTGCCCGGCCAGTCAGATTAACCGAAAATGTTGCTGCTGTGCTGAGAGTATTGCGGAAGACCCGTGTATCTCAATTGGAAGACGTTCACCGTCAGCCTACACCGCAAATTGCACAAAGATTTTTTGCAAAAAACATCATTTTGAGTTACGAGGCTCATTTTCATCTCTCTGACTACGTAAATAAGCAAAACTGTCGCATCTGGTTCTCTGAGAATCCAAGAGAAATAGTCAAGCAATCTCTCCATTAACAACAAGTGAAAGTTGAGTGCGGATTTTTGGGCTAGCGTATTTTTTTCCGAAATGAAGCTTATGTGACCGTTTCAGTAAATGTTAAGCTTTATCGTGGGATGTTGACTGAACCTTTTTTGGCCTAAAGGGAATACTTTGAATGTGGAGAATCTTTATTTTCAACAGGGCGGTGCATCCAATTCGGTGAAGCGTGTGTCTATAAATTTTTTCCTTGGTGGACGCAGGTTCGATTTCTTCGAAGGGCCCAGTGATTTTTTGGAATACTAGTAGTTGTTAGGTTAAAATTTTCTAATATGCTGTCCACTCGGCCTAAGCTGTACATCAAATGCACAAATATATGCAAATAAAATCACTTTGAATATTTATTTTGCAGCACTATATATATTTTCTACAGCAGTGTATGTGATACATACACAAAAAAGTGCGAAAAAAGTCGTTCAGTGAGTTCAAATTTTGACCACATTTTCTGGGATTACTACCGATTCCAAATAGAATGAGTTAAAATTTTACTTCAGTATCTTTATTTTGCTCATATCAAAACAATCTTCGACACTTTGTAATTGTCTTAAGTAAAATTCCCCATCAGATTTGCATTTCATAGCTGCTCTGCTCGCACCGCTGGCAGATCTAACGTCTTATTAGCATATTTTACAGCAATTAACTCATTCGGAATATGACCACAATTTGAAATTTTAAAACTGATCTTATCTGATCTTTTCCAAAAAAGAAAAATCTCACAATCTGAGATCAATAATCCTCGAAAACATCCTTGACTTCTTTATGCCAAAAGCAATCGACGGAACGTCACTCGGAAAAGGTTTCACTATTCAGTGAAGGCCAGGTGAGCAGCTATCATAAGTAGGTATGCGCGGCTAAGCTGTACGCTGCAATCAATGTCACTTAATCGCTTGATCACCACCAATCAGTCGTCAATCACAACCTGCAGCTCTTTATCGTGCGCGAGATACGCGGGTATAAAGCCTAATAAACGCTCGAGCCTCGGCTCCGCCGGTGATTTACATCCACTAATTAGTCGTTGACATGAAAATGAATTCATGGCTTGTAGCTGTGACAGCTGGCAGATTTGTGTGGGAAGCAATTCTCAGTCTGAAGTTTTTGAATGCAAATTTTATCTTTGCTTTGATCGATCACCCTGAAAGCAACAGCATCTGACTGATGGACGCTGAGAAGATACAGATACAAAATGTTCTGCACTCGCGCTGAAGGAGAACCCAGACGCAGACGGTAGAAGTTGTTAGTTTTCATTTGAGTCTGATACATGCCATCTGCAACTGCTGCGGCCAGATGCTGCCCCATGAAAGCTATCTTCTTGGCCGGTGTCAATTGCTTTTCGTGTAAAGTTTAGTGACACAGACATGACTCACGGGACCTAGTGGTCCATTTCTTAGAATATGCTCATTTCAACGGGTATAATGCGACATGTTGCACAAATTGAAGAGTCATGTTCTTTCCAGCAATTTGTTCTGATAAATCGGGTATTAAATGTCGAATGGGTGACGGACGATTGGTAACTTAATCCGACTCTTCGTTAGCTGAACCAACAAATGTGTTTTAAATGGAAAGAAAACGATCCGTTTACTATAACAGAAGCGGCCATCTGAATAATTATTTTGCATTTCATGTATAGCGTTTTAAGAGTTTCTTTTTTATTTTTCATATTATTTAGGTCATCAATTTTATGTTACGCAAGGCTAGCCAAAGAGAGAGAAACTGAGCCTCGAGCTTGGTTTTATTAAATCAATTCCAATTTAATCGAGATAACAAAAAGAAAAAAGAAAATAATTCAATGTCTGAGCAGAAGTGGTGAAGGTAGTGCAGAAACTAAATACGCCTTTTAAAATTTCCATAAAAAATGGTTTTGTTTAAAATTTAAATAAAAACGGGAGTGCTGGTTTGTTTTCGATCTCGTGTCCATCTTTTTACTAATCTTCCTTATAAATAATTCCCTTCTCTTCTTCTTCTCTTCTTCCCTTCAAATCCATTTTTATTCGCTTTTGCTTTCTTTTGGTCTTTGTTTTCTTTTTACACTGTTGTACCACAAAGGAAGGCGCCCTTCCATCCTAATATAATCAAAATCACAACCTTGGATATGTGTGTTTGACTGTTATTCTATGGAAACAATAACTTTGTAAAATCGATTGAAAATAATAAAAGAAGAGAAAAATAAAGGATACAAAATGGTCCCTTGAGGAACACCACTTAGAACATATAAAGCCATAGAATGTGATATATCAGGAGAAAATAACTTTCGTTGCTGGATTGCGGTGCAGCTCTGCATACTAACTTATCTGAAGGGGAATAACTTGCCACACTTTTCAGATTATAATTCCCAACCTCCCCTTCCCCAAATATTTTCTTCCGCCTGCTGTCCTTTAATCTTTTGGATAATAGCCGCCTATTCGCCAGAATTTCATCACGGTATTTTTAACAACAATAATAAATAAAAAATAAAACTGATGGGTTTATAAAATAGATTATTTTCTACGAAACACTTTCATAAAGCGTCTCTAATTAAAAAATTTAAACTTCAATTTTAATGTAATGTAGAATTAAAGGAATGCGGTGGTATCCTCTACAATATGCTAGAGCTAATATTCTACTGTTACCATAAATCAACAATATTGAGCGATGGATGTGGGTGTGTTTGCATCGATTTTTCATGACTGATTAGCATTTAAAAACAAACCCCATCCCATTACCAATCAAATACTCTATTTATTTATATTCATCCATGTCTGTCTAATGCTACTTCCTTCTTTTGAACATAAGACTAATTTTCCCATGGCCCATTAATGTCACCAGAGCATCAAGGAAACAATGCCGGTGTTGACTAAATACTCCATCAAAATAGTTTCGTAAACGCCATTAGTCCAGTCAGGCTCTTTGTCCCCGATAAGAGTCCATTTAGATGTCCAAATGAAAAATTGATTGGTGATACAGAAAGGATCCGCAAACTCCATATACCAAAGAAACTGAGAGAAGATACATCAAACCGTTGCTACGTTATGGATGCTTCAGAGTGCTGGACTTTTTATTTTTTCCAGTGAAAAGTCGATCTGTCCGGCTAAATCGATAAATCTCTATCTGGCCAGGTGGTTTGAATAGTTTAGCTTTTGGATTCGGAGTCGTTTGCTTACTAACCGCGACCATGTTAATGGATCCTTAATAGGGAGGTAGGCGAATACCAAAAATTGTCGTCGTTTTTGGATAAGATGGAGCTGATTTTAATTGGAATTTCAGGCTGGTGTTTCGCAGACTATTTGCACTTAAATTCAGGGCATCCCAGGAATGAAAAAGTGATTTCCATTAACGAGTGTAATTAAGAGATTCCGCTTAAGAGAGATACCAAATTGCAACGAGGTGTTCACCACTCACTGAATATGTAGGCAAATAAGTAACCGGGCAAACAAGTTGCTTTTGCTATGCTGAGTCCCAAGAGCTTTAATGTGATTTAATCCTTGGCACGAATAGTTCAAATTGTGGTAACAATTTGTCGTTAATTATGAAACATCTTGCTAAGGGGACTTTCCAGAGAAGCGCTCGAATGCTCACAGCATGTTAAATGGTTGTCGGAAATGCCATTTACACAGGCGTTTTGCCGCTTTGCCGCAGTGTTTGACTGGATTTGGCGTTTGGCATAAACAAATGAATCATAGACGTCCAAACGCGACACTTCATTGCAACCATTACCGCTCGTTACCACTGTTCTTGTCCGTTCGCAGAAATCTTTGTATCTCGGTGGAGTCTTGGTCTTGACCCGATGCCACGCGGCCTACTTTTCATCACTGCTGCGGTTGTAGCACCTTTCTTTACCTGTTCTTTTCATTAGTTTTCTGCCTGAAGGGGATATTGCCACCATTTTCACATGTCTTCCAGTAAGCTGACTTCTGAGAAAAATAGAGTTCGGGAGTTCAACATTAACACCGCTGACATTTTAATTTGCAACAGTTAAGCAACAAAACTCCTGGAGCGGAGATTATGATTTGACCCAGTCAGTCTGCTTCTGTACTTCTGTCGTAGACTGGCTGGCTTATGGATTATTATGACTCTATTTCCAGCTTGTTTCTATAGCTTTATGGAATATTGACTGCGCTGCTGCAGGTATGTAGATGTCATTTCTAATTAACTCTGCTAATCAAGACAAAGTTTAATCCCAGATTTATGACAGTCTTGATATGAATTAATATTAGAAATGATGCAAGTTAATTACTGGAAATGGTAAATCTTATATACCAGTTCGGATAGCATCGATTTTCACAGAGAGGCGAATGCATTGACATCAGATGGCGGATATTGATTGGAAATGTGAAGAACACATTAATTTCAATTAAATTTAATTATATCTGTAGAAAGGATGAGCACTTTCAAAAATTGTGTAAAGATGCAACATTATTCATTTGTACGAAGTGGATCAAGCAACAAATCAGCTGGAATTTGTGGTTTCAATGCAGCTGTGTGGATTGTATTGAAACTTTCGCAATTTCCATCATTTGTATCATAATTGCGCTCATAAACTGTAGAAATTTCCGATGGAAGCGTATTAAAAGGGATTAGGAGCAAAGACCTCATAGAACTTACACATACAAAACGCTCTCGGCAAAAAAAACGTTTTTTTTTTAAATTTTTGTGTTTATTCAATATCCATCAGTGAAATCTGAACTATCAAACATTTCAGAAAATGCATTAGTATCAGCGATTACATCATTATTTTAGTATGGCTTACTGGATCCGCGTCCAGGGTACAAAATGCATTTTATTGCAAATCTGGAAAATAGGGTGGTTGTGAAAGCACTTCGTGTCGTAATTCTACCAATTTTGCTGATGCCATTGTTGATAAATAAACGGGTGCATTATCATGATGAAAGGGAACTTTTTTCTTCATTTTTGTCTGATTTCATCATTCAATCGATCCAGCAACGCTGTATCGTCTTTCCTCGTTAAAGGTAGTCAATAAATAGTATGTCATGCGCATCCCAAAAAAACAGTGGGCAAGATTTTTCCAGCTGATTGACTTGCTTTTGGTGGTTTCGTTGCACTCAATCCACGTTCTTTCCGTTGATTTGACTCTTGAGTTGATTCCGGTATGTCGTAATAAATCCATGTTCCATCGACGGTGATGTATATACGCAAAAACTTCTTTTGATTAGCTATAAACATTGCCCTGAATCTTCCACTCGTTGCTGTTTCAATCAATTGTGAGCATTCATATCACCCTGCTTTCTCATTTGCAATTGCTCATGAGAAAATACATTCAGTTGAAATGTTTGCAATGCCACGTATCTCACAAATCTTCACTTTACGATCACTTCTTATTATTTGGTGAACTTTTTAGTGGTTTTTGGAATTATTGCCTCTCTTAGTCTATTATTACGTTCAGTATCTTGTGAGCTGGTACGAGCATGCTTAAATTTATTTAACCCATACGTAATAGTTGATACGGATGGTTTAGATTCACCATAATATTTATCCAGCCACCCTTTCATTTACATACCATTCTTTCTTATAAAAACTAACATGCAACTCAATTTTTTTCATTGTTAAAAGAATCAAAAGTTTCTTGCGTTCAATACTTTCCAAAGACAAGCTAATTGACATACGTCAATGAAAATTTTAATATCAAGGTTACGGTACGATGCAAAAAAACCCTTCCTTCTTTGCCGTTGAAGCAGCAATTCACACGTGAAAAAGCGCCTTTCGATATCTTTCGGTTTCAATTCGTATCATTTTATTTGATTTTGAACCATTTCAATCGACTTTAAACGTTTGGATTCGGTATGTACCGATGTCATCTGTTGCCAATCCTTTAAAATTAAGTTTAGTACCCAATAGTTTCCGTGTGATTACAATTTGAATGTATCCATCAAGACGGAAAGTGAATCAGATGCAAAGCGCAGCAATGTTTGGTTTTATTTCGATTTAAAATACTGCAACACTATTTTATGAAATAAAATGCAAAAATAGTAGGTACGATCCATTACATTACATGGTTAGACAGAAATGATCATTAAATTTTACAAGAAGGTAGTCTGGACCAAAACACCTGGAGATTCCATGAAAATTCCAGTTACTCACAACCACCAGAAGTAACCATTCAATTTTCAGAGTAGTAATAACTGTATTCCAGTGGACATCGGTCATATTTTACACTCATGAAAACTGAATAGCCAACGAAAACGAAAATGAACCATCTGCAGACCTGACCTGGAACATTGCAATTACTTTTATTACCATCCCATTACTATGCTAATCAGTATGCGGTTGAAGTGCACCTAAAGACAATCGACAACGTCCACTACAGCAGACAGTAATGTTGTTGTATTGTCAATTTCGAGCAATTTATGTTAATCAAAACTGTATTTATGGCAACATTAAGACCAGCGTGACAAGCTGTAAATGCCAATCCATCCATTTCACATTGCCATAATCAAATGTCCAGGCTAGAGGTTCATCTCTCAAAATAAGACTGCTGCACCGCTGCACCAGTCCCAATTTGTATGCCGATCATGGACAAATGCACCGGCAAAAATACCAGAGATGGGTGAGGGCCATGTTTTGATTGTTGATTGCACTCCGATATGCTATAAGCGAACTTTCTCACATTTTTCGTGAATGAAAGGCGTTGCATTTTCTCTGCGCCATTCATATGTAAATTCCCAGAGATTTCAATACATTTCATTGAATCCTTGGGTGGTGCAGCAAGAAAAGGGTGTGATTCTATTCGATCGATTTTGATTGTGACTCTACTCGAATCATTGAGATTTTGGCTGTAATTTTATGGTGCGCTTCTTATAGGAATCCATTAAATGAGAAGAATTAAAGATACCCCTTGCGGCGTTTAAGATGAATTCTGCAAAATAATTATTGAAAGGTATTGATTGTAAATTTGGTATATGAAGGGTGGATATCTGTACTGTAATGACATCACGAATACGACTGGGAATCACACAGATTATATTTAATTTTCCTGTAGTTATTTAGAATTTGTATCTCTTTGATTTATGGTGATAATAATTAATTGTTCATTCGTACTTCAGCCTACATTCAGTTAAATACGCCCTGAATTAGTTAACGGCTAGGTTTGAAAAATTAGTTCTATAGATAAGGTAGACTGAATGAATAGAATAATTTGATGTACAATGATGTGAAATTATGTGAGCGTATTAAGATACGAAAGGGATATCAGGCCTTTCTGGTCAAAGCATCAAAAACCTGAATTTCGTTAATCATTAATGTTTGTGGTTTATTAGAGTAAACCAATGATTTCACATAACACCAGAGAAAAAAGTCCAACGGAGTTATGTAATTGTAAAGGTGTTTCAAAAAAATGCATGTGGGGTTTTATTCACTCCAAATGCGACAAAAAAAAGAATATTTAGCGACATAAAAAAAAGAATATTTAGCGCACCCTTTAAATAGAAGAAATTAATTTTACTTTAGACGATATCATCTTCGACATATTTACTTAAAAATTGATTTTTAATTGGAAACTTATTTTTAATTTCTAAAGAATAGGAAGTATAAGTAAATTATATAGTACTATGTTCTTACGTGAACCTGCAAGTAGCAATTCGAAAAAAACTGTTGAACCATTTCATAGCACCAGATATTTATTTTAATTTAATCGTATTTAATATTTAAACGACTCCTGTTTTTTGAAAATACTGCCGAAAAAAAAATTGTCACGAAGTTGGTAACGATCTGATATTCCATATTCGTTACTCCCATATACAAATCACAACGGTCACTATAAACAATAACTAACTTTATAATAACTCACTACGTAGAGCATGTATGAAATTTTATATAATAAAATTTGGTTCGTAGTCAAACACACAAGAACAAAAACTTCATTAAAGAATTATTGACGTCACTGCTCGGATATCCCCTAGGATACATTGTGCTTTTGCCTCCACTCAAAATACACGAATTGCAACATTTCTATAAATGAAAGTAGTTTGTACGTCCGATAAATGAAATTTCACATCGTCATTTGCATAACATGATAAGAACTCGGAATGCAGAGATAGATAACTACTACGGTTACGATAATTATGTAAAATAGGTACACGACTTTATTATGTAAATCTCATAGGTTTCATTCAGTGTTCGCAGACCGGATAAAATCAAACCAGACGTTGCCTCTAACAATTTCTTCTTTATGCATTTTCCTCATGTTGACAGAAACACATGAATTCTGATCAGAAATTACATTGTTTCGAAAACACACACGTCATTCAAATTGGAACGCTTCTCCTGACATAGACGTTCCACAAAAGCCAATTAACTTGAATGAAATTCCTCTGATTTTGCTTACCAGGATTTAGCTATTCAAATCCTCTTCAAATTCCTAAGAACTGGATAGACAAGATGGGTTATTTGTTTGGTGGAATATTCTCATGTGCGGTTGGTTATTTAGGCGAGTTGTTTCGTTGTTTGGATTTATGGAGAATTGTTGAAACCTTTAAAATATAGTGAAAAATTTATGGTGCCACAGAGCTTCTTAATGAATCAGTTCAACGTATTTTTTCCATCCAAACTCTAGGTTACAGCGGCCAGGTTATTGTATTTAAATTCCAACCACTCTATTCCGGCTCATTAGGAAAGTCAGCCATTTTTTAACTTCTTCAATTACCCCAATTTCTTCCGCAAAGCTCTCTTTTTTAACGACTTTGCTTTGAAAATATAAATTATATATATATAAATTATTGCACAGGACAAAAGAGAGTGGAAGAGAAGTTCAACTCTTATTTCCGCCGAGGCAACAAATTTCCAATGTGTACCTTCTTCACAAATCTCTAATTTAAAAATCACTTACCAGTTTTCTTAGTTAAAAGTTTCTCGAAAATCTTCGCCAGAAATACAAAAGAATTATGGAGCTTTCTTGTTCACATACAAAAATCAGACAATCGCATGTTGACCTTCAGGTTGTAATCCATAAAGCCGGATATTGCTGAACTACCGTTAGATTTAAGTCTAAATTAGTGTCTTCAAATTTTTGGGGTGGTTTTTTTTATGTAGGATTAGGACTAATTATTACCTCTTGAAATTAGAGTGATGTAAGCTGAACCAGACAATGCGGAAATCTTTAAGAATCGTTACCTACAAAATAACAAAATATATTTATCTTTATTTATAATTTACTTCTATGAAATTTAGAAAAGATACTTATCCAGTACTTTTCCAAACAAGAAAACGGAAATGTTTACTTAATCTAAACTTTAAAACCAATGAAAACGAACTTACCTCCCGAAACTCAAACACCGGATTTATTTCGATAATTCTAAACGTAGTCGCGTTTCAGTTTTTCTTTTCTTTTCTTTTTTATATTTGATATGTCGGTTTTTTCTCGAAATAATTGTGTTTAAATATTTACATGGTAATTTATCGTACTACTTTTTGGTGTTATACTCTAAGAGGTCAAGCCAGTGGGGTGAGCCTTTAATTCAATTCAATTCAATTCAAATCAAGAAGAAAAAGGTAATTATAAACGCAGAAAATCATTGATAGATCAAAGCCAACCGTCAATAACAGGAGTAAAACACAATATTCATGTCAAAAAACTCCTTTTAAATTATGTGGTTTGAAACCTAATTCTTCTGAAACAGTTGCCATATTAAGAATATTTTGCAAAATTCTGGTCTTCAGATTCCATATAAGCTATACTGTGTGATGAAAATAATTCCTGTACGGTCGGTAATTCGGTCTGGTAACTCGGTAACACGGGAGCTACGGACAGTAATGTGAAACGTCTCAATAGCAATTTACTGAGTAATCTCAGTGAAGAAAGGCCAGAATTACGAAGAGAGAGAACAGGATACAATTCAGTTGTCTTACGGCCATGTCAAAAAAGGCCTTCAGACCGTTCCGCGTACTAGGCCCGAGGAGATTACTGCCCTTAACCTACTGGCACTGAATGGACGAAAAGTGTACTTTGCTAGGTGGCCGAACTTATCTTGTTTACGCTCAGGAGCTTATTCAGATCGGATTGCGGAATATCGGTGTGAGAAAGGAGAAGTCTAGACAGGATGATCGACTGACTCGCGGCTTACATTGATTGCATTGAAGTTCTTCGAGCGAATCATATGATGCAGGAAAATATAATTCCATGAAGAGAAATGTTGTTCAGGACCTATGTTCGATTCGGGGGTTAGGCCCTATTTTTTCCTAGCATTATGCCATTTAATGGAAGAATTAACCTGAATGTGGAGTTATGACGCCTAGCGCAGCCGGGAATTTCATTTTGTTATAACAGTAAATTTTATTGTCGTCCGAACTTGAATAGCAATAATAATCATTTCGTTAATCTACCCACCAAAGATCATCTTTTTCCTTACAAATGTTGTAACTGGATTTTTGATTAGCGTAGGTTCCGAAACACTTAAATTTTGCAACAACCAATGGATTTTAAAATTTGTTCTGTTGTGAGCAAAGAAACGCGACCACTCCTAAATCCCAGTAGAATCCGAACTCGGGATCCCAGGCGTCCGTAGAAGTTATCATAAAACCGGGTGTATTTTTATTATCAGTATTAATAAGATATATATTTAAGATTCGTTTTCTGAAAAGCTCTACTACCCATATATGGAGGCAATTTAATTCTTGGTGAATCGCTGAAGAATTATATAATATTTATCAAGGAAGCACAGCACACCATCTTTCTAAATTTGCATCTGTTTACTATCAGAGAACTTGGTAACATTTTATGTGTGCGGAGAGAAAGCAATCGAAATTCCATCTACAGCGATGGTGCCATATCATCGCATTGACTTATCTATTGGAATTGGTTTTTTTTTCTAATATAAATTTATAAGGTGAGCACTAAAACAAGTTGGCACGGGGAATAAATTATCAAGCTGCTCATAATTTTTCCTCGTGTCACACGCTTTTCATATGGTAAACGCGCTGATTTTACTTTTGAGACCCATTGTAGTCTCTCTATCTGACACGCTGGCGATATAGACGAACTATTATACAACGATTAGTGATTTATTTTTAAATCGCAGAAATTTGAAGGCAGCTCGGGCCACTAAATCTTGTAGTGACATTTTTGGAATTCCAGTCAAGTGGCCTGCCTGGCATAGAACGCGGTTCTGCCCCATAAGCCTTAAAAGACGAGCTAATTATGCTAAATATGTGCTTAAGCTAATGTGAACCCATCTGTTTACGGATTTTCCCCACAATTTCCAACTCCTAGTGATAAATTATGCATGTTTTGAATTTACCAAAGGTTACAAAGTAATCGAATGATTTTATCAATTGGACTCAAAGGCTGTAAATATGCGAATATTGGACGGGAACGCTATTATTTGACTTTAATGAAAATATTAAGACTTCTGAATTTTCTGGGCAGATATCCGCGACTTTTTATCGCCGTCTTACGTAACGCTTCCACAAGGAAGTCCACGCTTCAAAGGCTAGGGGCGCAGATGGCTACAACATTAAAAGGCCTGCATGCATCAATCAAGAAAAACAATGAAGGCTGAGAAACTGTGGTCGGGACATATCTCAGTCACGTGCCATCCACTTGTTGAGATTAATTCGCAAAACTCTTATTCCACGTGCATATCTCATTGAGAATTCTATTTTTATAAATCGGAAATGCCATGTAAATGAAGTTTTGCCCCAGCAGCTCTTTAATTTATTTCTGTGCCTGCGGCCCTCATGCAAAAGATGTATCTGACTCATGAGGTGGTTGTGACGCAGCCTGACTCTGAATTTTGGTACAAATCACAACAAGAAGGAGAGCAATTGGGATTTACTGTGAGTCCACAGATCTCCCAGTTGGGGTTGACTTATTTGAAATTTTCCAATTCTGAGGCGAGATTTGTGCAGCTCAGTTTAAAAGAATTTCCATTGTTTTGTGTTTGAATTTTTCGGAAGCTTTTTCTATTTTCTAGTAAATAACACAAAATTGTTTTTAGTCCGCCGGGAATTACAACTCTATTCTCTTAAGAATTGTGGAAAATATCCTTGTTTACATGTAAGCGAATATAGTTTAAATGCCAATCGAAATTACAATGTACCTCCGTAGAAAAAAGGCCAATGTCATTTTATTGATTGTTAACAAGACATTAAGAATTCTTTTAATCGTTTGAGTTCCGTACATGAAAATATTTTCCAGTAATCTAAATCCTTCACTATATTTTTCATTGGGTATTTGACCAAACTACTGGAACTCTTTTTTAATTTTTCTTCTTATTAACGAGGCCTGAATTTAAAGAAATCACGTTGAGATTTTTCCACTGCCGACAACACGGGCTTTCCAATATTGATTTAATGAAGTTATTCAAATCGTTATCGATCCCCGGTTATTTTTCTGGTAGTGATCCGTCATTGATAAGAGTTTTGTGAAAGCTTTACCTGATCCTCTTGATCATGTCCCTGATGGGCATCATGAGTTCCTTGTTCTTTTACGTGATCCAGAATTCTTCTGTGCCCATACTCAGTCCCCCACGAGTATAGTCTCTGTAAATCCTAAGTGCTGCCTCCACTTCACAAAGAAATCCAGGGGTGACAGTCCCATCTGAATTTCTAACACAGCTGTGGGTGTGATTTGAAAAGCCCCCGTAATCTCTATGCAAGCCATCCTTTGTACCCCATCCAGTTGCCGCTTAATGGTAACCTGTCATGCCTTAGGCCATAAGATCACCGCAGCAAATGTCAGGATAGGTCTAACCATCATTGTATACATCCAGTGTGCTGATTTCGGAGAGATACCTCGACTTAATCCACGTACTTTCCTACATTTGTATAACACCACCTTCGTTTTTCTGCACTTTTCTTCAACATAGTGCTTCCAGGTCAGCTTCGAATTCAAATATACCCCCAGGTGTTTGAACTATCTAGAAACGTTTGTCTCAGATCCAAATAGTGTATAAGTGATTAAAATTCCATATCGTTAGTCCTCCTCCCTCATTTCCTCCAAAGACACCATCGTTTCCATCGCATTCCGGTCTAATCTCGTGTTCCAAAGTTCAACTTTGGAGACCGGGTCCTTCGTGACAACCTTTTGTAGCCTATACTGACTTCTGAGATATAGTCTCCATGTTCAAACAGAAGTTACTTCAAAACTCTCCTTTTCGTCGTTGAAGAGTTGTTTTCAGTCCTATCTTCTGGGCTTTATACTTCTCCCACGCGTGTAGTTCATTATTTCTCCTGATGTGGTCTCACCCTTTTCTTAAGGCTTTCTAGTTGCCTATTCCACCAGTGAGTGGGATCCTGATCGTCTACTAAAGTAAGAACGCATGCGATTCGAAAAGAGTCATTCAAAGCTGATGATACCTCCTAGGTATCTTCCTCACATTTTCCTGAAGATTCCTCTCCAACACTTCGGTGTATTTCGCCACATCATTTCTGAATCGCCGCACTATTCTGTGAAATAGGTCTGAGACTGATATTCTTAGAACTTCGCAGAACTGATTTGAATACCTATAAGCTCTCAACAGATAAGTGATTTATAATTGCCTATTAATTAGCCTCGAACATGGTTCTGGTGGTGCATATTTGTTGCAAGACACACATTCACGACTGAAATTCGTAATTAACACTGGCTTAATTACGAAGCCACCTCATATTCCCCTTAGCACCTTGATTAATATATTATTTCTTTTCTGTGGTCGTTGAAAAGCAACCACCTGGAAAATAATGCTAAATTGCCTTAATCCTATGACTTATGCTCCTAAAGATACTTCAACACCTTTAGTGTTTGTTGCCCGCGTTAATATACTGCAGTTAACATGTCTGTTGCCACTTAAGCAACGCCCAGGCCTATGTGAATTAGGTAATCAATTTCATTTACTACTGGCGAATAAATTCTCCACAAAGGACTTTACCTTGGGGTAATAATTCCGCTGCCAAAGCATCTAATAATTAATATCACAACCCAATTCGCGGTAATTTTCCAGTGATACTTTTATAGATTGTTCTATTGCTCTGACTAATGACTGCTATCGCCATTGAGCACCGGCTGGAACAGAAAATGAATAAAAATGTAACTCATGGATTGAGAATACTAAACAGCCCCTGTAATTTATTAATAACGAAATCCGCGGAGTTGTTGCGAAGGTATCGCATGGCAACTGTGGCGTTGTAAACTCAAAGTGATATTTTCGCACTTTCCCCACTCACCACCACCGGCACTCGGCAGACAGTACGCACTTTTTTGACTTGCCAAAGCAACCAACTGCTAACCAGTGATCGGTGCCGATTATTTGCAGATTTTTGCGTTTATTTACAAAAAAATTAAAACAATTAAATGAGCGTGTGCCGAACAGCACCCCACTGAAATAGCTTAATTTTCGCTCACCATGCCTCCTGGACCAAATTCCTACTTGCCTGCATCGCACGAATCTATAAACACTCGCTTCGAGATCTATCCGAGAAGATCTTCAGATACTTCAGTGTAAATTTCGAATACTACTGACTCTGCTGGCACATCATTCCACGGAACTATCACTTTCCGTTTCAATTAATTAATTTAATTGGTTCGCAATCATTCTCCCCACCCAAGATGAAGTCGCGCTGTGAATTTATTTTACAGGTTGGCCAGATTCAGGTTAAGTATGCGTGGATACTGCAGACACTCCGATTTCAAAAAGCAGATAGTCGTTTTGTGATAATTATGGCAAAAGTCCAAGGCACACCGCTGTTCAGTCTGAGCCGAGTGTTAAAAGTTTTAAAAGCGAAAATTATTGGCAACACATAGAAACCTGCACATTGCCACCACCGAGTGGGTGAGGCATATTAAATTTAATATCAAACCCAAATGAGATGGACTCGCAACCCCCAAGACTGTTTGCAATCTTATTTTAACACTTTGTCTCGGGGCACACCATCTTAAATACTTTTGATGAATTTTCAGTGGGTTTAAATGTATACCACAAATTATCCTCATAATTTTTGTTTATTTTTATTTTATTGCTTTCCGTTTTAATTTATAAAAGTTAAATATAGCTTTTTTCTTCCTGTTTCTCTGTGATTTAAGTCTAAAATGGAAGCGAGCTGTAGCAAATAGGACTACCTTCAGATGTCTTGAGTACTTAAGTTTATCACATTTAGTTATAATTAAAAAACACTGCGAGAATATTCCTATCAGTTAAGGTAAAAGAATAGAACCTTGTAATCCACCATTATCAGTCGGAATGACCCATTTGTTAGAAATATAATCTCTAGAGCCATGCCGGCGGGATCCCTAGAGGTTCTGACAGAGTATCCTAGGTCGAACAGGTCTAGGATGAGACAATGAAGCTAAGAGTAACCAACCTAATTCAAGTCTGAGCACTTTTGCTTAAAACCGTGTCAAGGATGGAAGGCTGAGGGCAATCGTAACGATCTTCTGTGGTCGAACCTGTAATGGTCACAGTCGGAAATGCCACGATAGATGAGCTTACACGTAGAAGAATAATAATAATAATCTCGCAGGAGGCTTTTACGGGAGTTACGGGCATGTCGCACCCGCAGTCCCCGAGTCCCGCAGGGGATTTTTACGGAAGCTGCGGGCCTTACGACACCATGGTTTCTGCTTATCACCGGGCAGTATAGTGGGGGGTGGGGCATATGCTGAAGAGCGAGAGTTGGAAGACCAACATTTTGTCCGTAAATTAGAATTCTCCTTCTAAAAAAAATAAGAAAAACATTGATGTTACGTCTGGTCTTCATTAGATCAACGCCAGAATAACACAAGGCTGTGCAGTTTTATCAACTCCTTTCTGCAATTTCTTAATCACCTACTTTCTACTTTCGGTCTATTTTATAGGAATGAACACCACGTCTATATCTCACCCATTTAATAACTTTACGGGGTGAGACATCGCAAATGCAAATCTTCAAAACTGAAATAGACGTACAGAAGCCAATGCGAAATTTAAGGCTCTATTCTCGTCCACATGAGAATTAGTAGGTACATTGGTATCTGCAATTCCAATTGAAAATCAACTTGATTAATGGAAGTGTTTAAATTCTTCATTGCTGGTAAATGCAGCAAGCTAGCTTTTACGCAAGGTTTACAAAAACATAACAAGGTTTTTGACTTAGCCTACATGCAGAAAACCAATGTGGCATGGGTAGCCAACCACTCAATTGATTGATATGTCGCCAATTCAATACATTATTGAAAATGAAGTTGAATGCACTTCGACATTTAAAAGCTCATTCGAATCGAGCAAACCAACAGATAAATGGCAGAATAATGTTAAAACACAAGAAATTATCACGTCTGGTGTTATCTAAGCATAATAAATTCCAATATACAATTGAATGAAATCGCCGAATGGTGCCCAGATTGACAAGATACGCCGCACGTCTTATTTGCACTACAGGTTAGAGACGTGAGCAAACAACGCACATATCTTTCTGCCAAAGAGGTCCGTGGTCCGCGGTCCGCCGTCCGCCCGACTTCACGTTCAAATCCGCCGCGCATGACTTCTGTTCCCTTGCGCTACTAAGTTTTGCCTGGGCAAATAGGAAAATCCACGACTGACTGGTTCTTCAGCATGGTAAATAATAGAATTAACCTTTGTACTCTGACTCAAGTCAATATTGGTTGATGAAATACCTCGGGTTTACGTACAATGGGGGCTGAGCAGTAATGTCTGCGCTGCACAAAGCCATCATTATTCACTGATTTCAAATGCAAATTGATACAAATTGAAAGATATTTTTCAAACAATTAGACACTTATCACAGCTAGCTGATAATGAGATACTTTAAACGCTTGAACACCTCAGGGAAATAATCATTCTTTGTGCTGTAGTATAGCATAATTTTGTCAGAAAATTGTGTAATCATATATGGGACCTGTACCGGGTATTTATACATAAGTTGATCTGTCCTGATACCTGCTAGCTGCAATATATTTTGTTAGTAATATTAAACACTGAGTGAACCTGATATTCTTAGCAGATACCATCCTTTAAATTACGAAATTAATTCGAAACAAAAATAAGTAATAATTACGTAGAGATACACCATGAGGTACGTTCCATGAATGCTCCTACGGACCTGATTTCCCGTATTTAAAGTCAAAACTGTTGACATATTCAAAAGTTTTATTGCAAAATTTTCTAAAAAAATAACAAAAAACAACACCGAATTAAATCAATTTTAATGATTAACAAAAATCGGTATTATCCCCCCCCCCACTTGCCGGCAAACGTCACGAATTTTCCGATTATTTTCTTCGAGTAAATCTTTCCCAGGACTAAGAGCCTCCTGTTACCTCCCGTCTATTTACGAAAATTGCATTATTACCACGCTGACCACTTTAATGCATTCCTTGAAAATCACGATTGCTCTCGCGTTCATGAAGTTAACATTGGTTGACAAAGCAATTATTACCCGATATTCCCAGTTTATTTGGTTATTTTACTTCTTTTTAACAACTTTTATACTGCCAGTTACCCACTTACATTCGAAGACCTCACGACCAATCTTTAAGATCTCAACATTGAAATCGTGCACTTGTTAACATGGTGACTTGGTTAATGGTCGCAGCAGTGCACTTAAACACGGTTTTGTCCTATAATTAAAATTTTCTTTTAATTAAATTACGAAATTTTTACAACCAACATTATTTACATTCATTTTATTGTTATGAGAGTCTACAGGAGAGATGTGGACGAGTTTGTATCGATACAATGTTTCGTATCTTGGAATATCTTAATTAATGCAAATCACCATTAGCTGTTGCAGAATATTTGCAAATTGAAGATTTTCTTTAATTATTTTTCGTCCAAAAAGATAGTTTAGTAGATTCAAGTGTTTGTGAAATCAGTCGATTGGGAACCACAGTTTTTAGTGAATGTGGCTAAACCAATTTTGGTATTAGAATAAATAGGTATAGAGTAGTGCCGGAACTAAGATAGTTAGAGAGTTCTTATTAAATCGAAAATTTTTGAGTAATTTCATCCAAGGCTTTTGAGAAATCTAACAGAAAATCTAGTAGTGGTTTTTTATTAATACCATCGGTATCAGACAACTTTAAAATTGTTTGGAAGCAAATTTACATCTTTAAATTTAGAGAAAAGGAGAATTTTACTATCTGCTGCACTAGAAGCAACAACAAATAAACTAGGATTTGTTTTGGAAGGTAGGTAATTTTCGCAAAGTATCGAAGAAATTGATCTGTTGTTACATGAACTTCTCTAAATATCTTCCACTGTATTAAAATACTAATTTTCTATCCCATGCCGGTGACCGGGCGGGCTGAGACGCACTGCTACTGTTGGCGTGGGTTAAAATCCTGCACAGTAATTTCATTCCACAAAACTGTGGCTCACTTTCAACATTTGTCAGGTTAAAATTTCCCAATTTCCTTTTACGTAATTCCCCTCCGCCCAAGTTGTGCTGGGTTGCATCATAGGGTTGTCCCCTGAGCTTAGGCAATACCTTTAAAAAATTAATAACTATCATATAATTAATTTAAATTATGTTTTGTTTGGATGCAACTGAAGCTCAGAGGATGTTCTATCAAATAAATCACAGCCTTTACCAAAAGAAAAAGGCTGTAGAAACAACAATTCTTTTTGTCTCCCTAAGTTTTTCCCAATTTTTATTTGACATCCATTAATCCCAGAAACATATTATAATAAGTGGTATTTACATAAAGCAACCACATAATCGCAAGTGTTCACAACTTGCCATGTTTACGAGTAACCCGCAATCTGAAGTGCTTGCCTCAGCTTCAGAGCCTTAAGTACTTTTCTTAAAAGACTGTTCAAATAAATGCCGTGCACGGCATTTTATCCTATGTTATGAGGAAATTATCATTAAAAGTAGGATAGTGGCTCTTGCAAAGTCATATTTTACTCTGCCTCTGCTAAAGGTATGTAAATCTCGGTGATTGTCAGATTCATCATGCGCAATCACGGAGATGATTTATTTGCTCATTGTATGCAAAGTCAGCCTCACGAGTTAGCGGATAAGTAAAGAGCAGCATCTGTGGAGTGTTAGGGTTAGCGAATGCACAAGTCAGCCAGAAATTCTAATTACACGTGAATTTCAAATACTATGCGAAAAACAACATTAAATGAAGCGCGATTGGCAGACGATCCAAGACTTGCCAATGGGAGAATTATGGGAACATTTCCGATTCCTCTCCGGATCATTTCTGGCTTACATCGCAGTAAGTTGGAATGATTTATGGTTGAGCATGTTTCCTAACTGAAAATTATGCTCAACCGATTTACCAGTTATGGCATGCTCCTGTTGAGGAGGTCCGGACGTTCTTAGAAAACTCGCAGATATTTTAAGTCCGGACAACTATCGGGGTGGTCTTCAGATAGGAAAGCTTCCTGCAGATGTCGCAAAAACTTCTAAACTTTGGAATTAATAATGTTAAAATTTGATTTTAAAACAGCATAAATACCCATCTATCCATTACATTCCTAAGAACATCTCATTTTACACGTCGCTCCGACACCTATTCCCCTCCACTAGTGTGACCTTACTTGGACCCGATTTGATTGTTTGGCTTGCCATCATTTATGGCTAGAACATTTCTAATTCCGCAAATCACCGCTCACCTTGCTACTTGCTTCACATCTTTGCTATAGCCTTCACATGGGAGGCCAACACATTTTCTACGTCGTTTTCTCAACTCATTCAACCTATTCAGGTGCCATTCTTTCCGGGCTCAGGAAGTCTACATGAATTCAAAGATGGCAAGTGAAGTACAAGTAGGTACTCCCAGCTCCGAGGTACACTACTTTTTAAAGAAACTTTTTATAGACATGTGTCGCTCTCTAGACTTTCAGCGACCATGGGAGAGGTTAATAGTACTCGAGCGTGTATGTTTTGTGCCATTATAAATTCTCGGACCTAAAAGAATTCGATCGCTATATTTACGAGGAAATTATTCAAATTAGCGCTCAATAGATTTTTTGTGCTTGGCACGTGATTGTCTTTGATTTGCCCAAAAGTTATGCTGATAAATAACAAGATGACTCTCGTCTTTAAGATAAGCTACGGTTCAATAGGTCTGAAGCTAGTCTTGTAAAAATGTACTGTGGAGGTATAAATCTTTCGCTAGTTCAGACGCGGTTAGAAATCTAATTTTCGTGATAAAATTTGTAAGGAAATACTAAAACAAGTATTTCTATAGCTAATGGAGTCTATCTTTTGCACTTTGGCAACTGTTTAGCAATTTTATTACTTTATGCTTTGTTATGTTGAAAGAATGTAGCCGAATTTTGGAGTCTACCTTTCAACCTTTCTATTGTATTACTAAATTGCTTTTTTCCTTTTAAATGGAATGGAAAATTTAGTCATTTATTCCCTGATCCACGGTAGGACCGGAAAGTGGACATTACTGACCCTGAGGAGTACTCATATTTCTCATTAAAAAGGCCATCACTGTCAAGGATAAGAAAGAGGCTTGTGAAACCTTTCAATTATCTTGTCTCATCTTCCACCCATCTACATCCAGAGTGCCGACATCCCTGCCTAATCTTTCACAAACAAGTCAAGGGGTGGCTACCCCCAAGAGAGGTTCTAGCGCAACAGTGTGTGTGTGCCCATTATCCCTATGCACGTCATAGGCCAGTTGTTGCCTGATCGTAACCTGGCATACCTTAAGCTATAAAACTACCGCATCAAATATTATCGCAATTTTACTTTTCTATATTGATATAATACCACCTTCGCTTTTTTCATATTTTCCTCAACATATTTCGAGGTTAGCTTCGAGTATTTGTCCTATCTGTAAACATTGATCTCAGATTCAAAGAGAGTAAGTACCTAGTTCAAATTCCAGAACTTTTGTCTCTCTATCGTTTCTGTCTTGTTTGCGTTGATAGTAAGATCATGTACCTCGCACCACCCTTCCACCAGTGTTATAGCATTCCTCATGATACCAGCCTTCGATCCAAGGACGTTAACGTGCATCCCTTCATTGAAGCCTTATGTCTTTGCAACGCACTTTTAAGCTTTCTATATTGAATTTTGTCACTTTCGATATTCATCAAAGTGACCAGAGATTGCTGTCTGTATTCGGTTCCTCCTCCGCTACAACACCTTCACGCCCTCGTAGCCAGGCGATTAGGCACGATCTAAGATCTCTCCGAGACATAGCCAGAAATTGTACTTCCATTAAAATTCTGTTCGCCTCTTCCAATGTCTTCACCATCTTTCCTGTCCTATCTGGGTCTCCAAGTGTTTTTAATGATTATTTTCTGTAGTCTGCTGACTTCTAAAATAGGCTCTGTGTTCGAGCAGAAATCGTTGCTTTTCCGTCATCGAAGAGTTCTCCTCAGTTCTCTCCTTTTTGCTTTATAATTCTACCACGCCTGTGATTTATTATTCTTCATAGCGTGGTTAAAGGCTATTCTAATCCCTTTTTTAGGCTCTCCAGTTTCCCATTCGACAAAGGAGGGCATGCTTCGAAAAAGAGTTGGTATTATATCCTCCAGATGGGACACCTCACTTCTTATGGTTTAGGTGTCTTCTCACCTTTTCCTTCAGATTCCTCTTCAACACTTCGCCGAATCCATGTTCCAAAGAATCCACACAAGTTTCCTTCGCTTCTTTCTTCTGGATCCATATTTCGCCAGAAGTTCTATGGCTCGCTTTGATCACACAATGTCGCCCAATCCACCACCCTCTACTTTGCCAGTCTTTCCATCATTTTACTCTTGCAAAGAGTCACATCAATCGACTCCTTCCGTCTGGCATCGATAGCATTTATCAGCAACTGATTTTATCCGATATAATTATAGACAAATATATCACCGATGGATGAGGTGATTGGTTACTGTGGCCACGAGTCAATATGTTGGAGGCAAACATGGTCCAGCAATTATTAACGACCCCCACAGGTCTGATCTGTTTGGATAAAATTTCAGGGAATAATATAACCCCCACCCAAGCCGTAAACAAACCAATTCGGGAAACACATGCCTATTGCCTACT